>WYDI02012318.1:0-22682 GCA_009867235.2 Psittacus erithacus
GGAATACCTCTTTGGCTAGTTTGGATCAGGTGCCCTGTCTCCGCTTCCTCCCGGCTTCCCCTCCTCCCTGGCAGAGCTTGGGGCTCAGAAAGTGCTTGGTCAGTCTAAACATTCTAAGCAGTAGCTAAAAACATCGGTGTTATCAGCGCTGTTTCCAGATCAAAAGTCAAAAACAAAGCACTACACCAGCTACTAAGAAGAAGAAAAATGACTGCTACTGCTGAACCCAGGACACAGAGGCATTTACAGTAGCTCTGGCAGCAGTCCCTTCCCAGTGAAGCTGACAAGAAAATCAAAAGCATTTCAGGGGCAGTGGAAAGCATTTCAGGGGCAGTGGAAGCATTAATACTCAGGTCTCCGTTTCATAAGCTCCAAAAGCAAGCCTTCAATAGCTTAAAAGATCTCCAGCAGGAGGACAACTAACAGCAAAAAAAGTGGAACATCCAAATATTACCTTTTCCTTTGGCCCAAAGGCTCTGAAGAGATTCATTGTTTTAGAGCAGGAAAAAAAAAAGTGGTGAAGATAAGGAAGAACAAATGAGGAATTGGTTTGTTTATTTTTTTTTTTAATATGCTTCTCATCTCAGAGAAATAGCGAAGACATGAAAAGGAAAATCCAGTTATATGTAGCTAGCATATGACAATCGCAGCACAATAAACTGAGCAGGGAAAACAAGAACAAAAACTCTGATGCGAACAGTAAAAATAGCATGAATCGAATACATCTTGTTTCTTTTCATTTTTCTATAGATAGTTCCACAACAATTTATGTGAATGTATATAGCACCTACAATGCACATTAGTACATCTAGAGATGAACGATATACAGCTGTTTTAGACAGTTATTCTTGCATGCATTTTTTTTTTGGGAGGGGGGGGAAATACATTAAAAATATACACTTCATTTATTTAACTAGATTTTGCTTCTTTACTGAATGTTTCCAATCAGAGAAAGCAGCACAGAACTACATATTTCTGGAAAAAGTTATCTAAATGGATCAAAGAAAAGCTGTCACTTGGATTAATAAGTTATTCAAAATTTCACCATTATTCCATTACTAACAAAAGAAAAGATGTCCTGACTTTTTGAAATATATATATAACTATGGAATTTCACTTAAAAGTTTGGACCAATGTAAATCAAGTGGTAGGTTATTTCTGACCTGTTTTAATCAAATTTTGGCTGGGTTTTATTTATTATGCAATTTTCCTTGTAAATACAATAACACTACTTCTTTTCCCTGAGGAGAAATGCTTTAAATGTGAGATTGATGGCTAACAAATGCAACTAGAAAAAATATATATATACCAAAAAAAATAAATATATACCAAAGATTTCTTATTTCTCTTTTTCACTTCTAAGTGCATTTTCACATCATGCAAATTCACTTTAAAGCATAGGAAATTTGAATCCACTGTTAATTTGAAGTAACCATACAGCACTTTTTGCTGGTCTATTTTTATGTGCACAGAAATTCCCAAATGTGAATGGTGTTTACTGTTTTTTAATCTACCTGTCCATTTTCCCAGAAAGCCCTCAGATTTGAGCTTTCAGGTTTTTGGTTTAGTTTGGTTTGGTTTTATTTCTTACCAATACTGTTATTTTCTACAAACAGCTGAAATTATATGCAATGGGGCAATTTCTGCTTTGCAGCAAAATTTTGAAAATCCGGAGTGGCAGGAGCTATTGTTCAGCTACTGGACCAACTTTTTTCTTTTTTTTTAGTGTTAAGAGGCAGATTGTAAAGGCATTCAAACATGCAAGCTTGAAAATAGGATGCCTTGTAAGATTTTCCGAATGCATCTAGGCTTATAACTTTTTGAAAGCTACTTAGAAAACTCCACTTTTGCCTATTCCTATTTTCATGCATGACCTTGAAGGCACCATTCTGTGTGTCTCACATTCCAACGCTTTAAAAGTGGATGCAACAATAGTCCCCTCTCAACAGATAACATCAAAACTCATTGTGAAGTCACCAGGGGCTACTTCATTGCAGATGACTTCATCGGGTATATCTGCTGTTATGGAACAAATGAGTATGAGCACCATGCACAGAACGATAATTTTGCCATGTAATTGCATAAAATAATAATGGGAAAGCAATAAAATTGAAGAGATGTGTTCATAGGGCATAATTGCATCCTTGTCATGTATGAATAGTACATTTCTATGCATTCCTTTCTGAGGATGTTGCAGGAAGTCAAATGTATTTTAGGTTTACATGCTTCAAACTATTAACTTTGTTCTCATTTAAGAAGAGACAGTTGCATGTAAAGAACAAATTTCACTTAGTTTGTGCTTCAATTTTAATTCAGAAGTAGCATAGTTGATCCAGCCCAGTGACAAGCCTATATTTTTTTTCCCTTAAGTCACAATAACTCTTGGTTTTTGTTATAAAATGCCAGAAATTCTCAGTCATAAACATACAAATTTTAGGGGAGCAATGTGCAACAGTTGAATACATATTCATAGAATTGCAGTGTACATCAGAAGAAAACTTACAATAAAACCCAATAGTTCTCACTTGTGCAGAAATAAGTGCATCTGTGATCACAGGTGTACACTAACTTAGAAATATAGTAAAGATGTTCAGTTACTTGTCATCTTTATCTACATGGGTGACAGAGAAGTGGCACTGCAATGCTATATTTGAAGTCCAGGTGGCATGAAGAGTTCTTTACATCCTGTTATCTCAAGATATCTTTTTAGATTGACTAGTTTTGAACCAGTAGCAAGAGAGACAACCAGGTGGCTTACAGAAACGTAAAAAGGTCGTCATATGCTTTTTTATCCTCCCTTACATGTTCTGTTACTCACACCTATCACTTCCGACAAAGAACTTATCCCTGCAGCTGTTTTGCAAAAATATAAAAAATGAATGTGAATGACCAGCATGAAGGCAATAAGGATGGACTTTTCTGAGGAATTCATTCTCACAATCTGTCTCAAGGAAAAAAAAAAAAAAGAAGTTTCATACTTGCATGACCCAATGGGAATGATCTGCATGCAAAGTCAAGTTCCTGTGACAGTTTTGTAAGAAAGCTTGCCACCTCCAGGCCACATAGCCACCAATGTAGTTGGACATGGCTGCTGTGGGAGATCCTGGACCCCAAGATCAGCAGGTCACATTTAAGAGTATGCGCAGAAATACGTGAAAAACTCAGAAATATCTGCTTAATTTTTTTTTTCCTTCAAAAACCTGCTTATTTCTCTGGTTCCTACTTCTCCTTTATTTCCAGTAGCATAGTATACGCCTTTTAAAAAATCAGAGTAGAAATAAGAGAACCTGAGCAGAAACGAGTGGGTTCAGTAGTGAGGCTGCAGTCTGTGCATATGACTATAGACTCACATCCATTTTTTTTCTGAGCATGTGCTTCTAAATTACTTAATTATCCCACCATAAGGCTGGTTCTTAAATGCATTTGTCCTGGCTATTGTAATAGTGCTCATATGGCAGGTCTTTCAGAAAACAGCCTGATTCTCACTGCATAGCAAATGCTTTTATCTTATTTCCATTATTATAGAAATAAACTCGAGATGAAATATATGATGATAAGTTAAAAAGTCTCCACTTTCACCCTAAAGCTACCAGCTTGCAGAACTAAATATTGTTCAATTACATGAACAATATTTCTATTGTTCTGTAATAGAACAATAGACTAACTGGAAAATAGCAACATATAACTGATATGTTGATACAGTTGTCTGAGTACTGTCAAACCAGCTTGAGTTTAAGACATTTGCATCTTAATCAGAGAAATAGGAAAGATACTGGTTGCATTTAAGCTTACATTCAAACTTTTTTATTGTCCCAGGCTACCCTTTTTAGATTCTTTATTTGAAAGCTTTATTTTCAAAGAAAATACTGTGGACAAAGTAAGTTGTTTGTTAAACAGAGAAATTGGAAGCTTGTTTTGCCCTATCATTGTAAAACCCTGGTTTTCTTTCAAAAAGAACAAAACCACTCTTGTTTTATTATTATTAAAATTAAGAATGTAACAGTTTTTAACTAAACAATTGAAATAGAATTTGTATGCAATTATATCAATTTCTGTGCTGCAAAGTATGTAATTTTGTGTTAAACTGAAAGTTCATTTCAAGAAATAATTAATTGGAACTATTCCACTAGAAACAGCAATTGACAGGTATTTCATCTCATTTAACTTTAGAGAAAATAAAGTATTGGTTTTCTTATATTAGTAAAAGGTTAAAGTTAAAATGACAACAATTCAATGTTTGATAGATAACTACGTGGTACCAATAATCCATATTATTCTTTTAAGAAACTCCTTAGATGAAATAGATGCAAATGTTAGGTGGACTAATAATACTGAGAGATGGAAAGAATTCCAACAAATCCTTTACTGAGATTCTGCTTTTATTTGCTCTCTTGATTGAAACTAAGAATAATCCCAGTAAAGGGAATTAAAATATTCTTCTTGCCAGGGACATAAGGAAGAAAAGAATCTTCCCATTTTCCTTATACTATGCAAAAAGTGAGCACTAGTTTTGGGGACGTTCTCCATTATCGCCACACAGCTGCTATGAAAATACTGCTGGAGTGATCATGTTGCCAGTCTCACAACCAGGTTCAACACGATTTTTCTAACACCCTGAAGTAATACTGGACTTAGAAGCAGAAAATGGCACAAGACCAGGAGGAAAAAGAGGGTTAATGTGACTGAGCTGACCAAAATTTATAGAGAGCTTCTGGTCAATGATTAGGTTGACACTTCAAGTATTTCTTACTCCACAAAGGGCAGCTCTCCCCTGGCTGGCTTACCTTACAGTCTTCTTTAAGCCCCTCACAGAGATCAAATAAAGTTTGTCTCTCACATCTGTATGTACAAAAACCTGCTGCTGTTACACCTAAAAGCCAGAGAGTGCTAATCTTTCTAAATCCTGTTAGAAAGATAAACTCCTAAATCTCCACTTTCTCTAGCTTCAAGCAACAGCATTTGCTACTGTCTTTGTTCCGTTATTTTCAAGCCTTGACTTAAATAAGCTAAATCTACTTAATACACGCTTTGCTATATGTTATATGTCCATTTCACGCACCATTTCCACAATGAAAATTAATAAATACTGCTATATATTACTACCTCTTACTTAATTCATTTTAATTTGGTGTAGAAATCCATCTATGCTTTCCTCTGCATGAAGCATGTTTCCTACCAAGATCTGAAACTGACACCTCTGTGTATGCTATTTCTTATATACAATTCTACAAATATATATAGATAGTAAATATAAATATATAATTATATAATTATATTAGTGTTTATAAGGAATATATATTTATGTACTTACGTACTATATGTAAGTACTCATAAGTATTTATATACTTATACATCTACATGCTTGTGTCTATGCTTAAATATTTCTTATGTATAATAATTTCCTATTTCATACATATTACTGGTACACTCTTTGGAGATTTTTTGCCTAAAATGGACATGTACACTGAACTACAGACCAACACTGGGTATATTAAAACATGGGAAGTAACAGGGCAAATACCCAATTATTAAAGCATCAGTAACTGAGCTACTGATTTGTTGTGTTGCTCTAAACTATCCTGTGCTGAAAATATAGTCAATAGTGCAGAGATATACCAGATTTTTCTAACTTCCTGCACAATACTGAGAATGCAAGGGCACACCATCACGGCTTGTACAGTACCAGCTAATTTGAAATCCTTGCTTAGTTCGCACTAGAACAACTGGACTAAACGCAGGTTTTCACTACAGTGTAGGTATGTATTTCTGGGAGCAGGAGCTTTTTCCTCTCTTGTTATGTTTCAAGAAGAAGGTAGCCTGTTTCACAGATGGGATTTCTGGATACAGTGACACAGAAACATACTGACCAAGTTCGCACTCAACTATCGCTGTCTGACCTGGGTGCTGCTGCAGCAGGTGGATTTCCTACCCACTCTAAAGTCTCTGCTAAGAAATCTAATCAGCATTTCCTATAATGTGAGAAAAAGAGCAAGAAATCTATGAGGAAAAACAATCTGCAGAAAAAATTTTATCAATAAAAAACTGTAGCAAGTTTTGTGAGGAGAAACTGTATTGTGAACTTTTATACCCTTACAGTGCTATAATACTATTACTACTTTAAACTATACCATTTTTCAAACTGCTATGAGGAAGGAAAGGTATGAGAACTGCAGGATAAGATTTTCTAGTGGCAGAAACAGCGCTGCCATGGTCACACAGTACTGTCACTTGGAGGAATGGTAGAAGTATTCTAATAAAAAAGTTCAACAGGTTATTTCAGTGCAGGTGTTCACTATTGATACAACAGTCAATCAGCAGTAATTTTCTTCTTACCTTTCCTCAACAAAGAGGTATTTTTTAAAGGTGTGCTATTGATTTGTAAGCAATATGAACATTTTGCTTGTAACTAAATATTGAATACTTTTGAAAAACAAATGATACATTATTCAAATATAATAATATTGTCAGATAGACTAATTTGCCACTACTTCATAGCTTCCTAATTGTTTAAAAAATTACAAGTGATGCTTTTGTTTAAGTAGCATTTCCATGCTTTAAATTACTTGGTTTGAAATAGTTGCTTTAGCTTAAATGTATTTTGAAGTCTTAATTCAATTTACCAGCCAGAAACTGACAAACAACAATTTAAAACTTGATCAGGAGCCAATCCTTCAGACTACGGTTTGAGAACAGATATTCCATATGTGAAGAGTACAATGTTTAATACAAGGTTTACTTATCTGAAGTCATCTGATATTATATGGGATTTTGATTGAGGAGAATGATACACTAATTACTTAAATCACATTAGTCCAAATTGCACTTAGCAGGGCGTAGGAGCGTGGTTATTGGTAACACAGGTTTCAACAGAAAAAAAAAAAATTCTTACCTATGAGTGAGTGGAGTCTGAATCTTTGAATGAAATAATAAAAGGAAATAGCTTAGGTTACTTCAAGATGCATTTTGCCTACTTAAGGGAAGGAATTTTATAACAGGACAGGAGTAATCTCAGACGTGGAATATTAAAACTGAGAAAAGAGTAGGAAGACAATTTACTTTAATCTCAAAGAGGTAGCAGGAATATTCAGTACTGTTTCTTGATTGTTTGTTTGCGCTATAATTTTAATGCAACAACTCTGTGCTTTAAGATTCTAGCTGATCAACTGCAGAAGACAAAGGCTCCCCGACCAGTGCACATGCTAACAACTTGTTTTCTTTGTTGTTATTTTTTGCTTATCTGTGTGATTTGTACCAGTTCTGGAGTCTGTAACTCTCAGACCTGGCGTTTGCTACTTGTGCGCATGTGTTCTGCAGTCTTCAGTGAAGTCAGTGCATGTGAATTAACTATTCTGCAGGCTGTTGAAACTACAGGTCTAGCAGCCTGCAGTCAGTGGCCCTATGAAACCCTGCCTAAAAATCCTTTGGAATATTAGAAAAATGTCCCTGTAAAAGTGAATGTTTTTTATTTATTGAAACATTAAGTTTCATGCAGAAAAAAATAGATCTAAGATGATACTTCATGACTTTTTCCTGTCAATATACTGGAAAGAATTTTAGCAGACTTTATTTACTTTAGTAATAGGATTTGCACTCAAGACTATGGCTCACAAAGATGATAAAAGCAATTGAAAAATATAATTGTGTGCGTCTAAATGGGAGGAAAAGAGGGAATTTTCCTGGCAAATATTTACATGGGGCTGATGACAAAGAATCACGGGAGAAGGGGGACAGGAGAGAATACAAGTCAGCTTGCTGTGCTGTTTTTCAGATTCTGTTTCCACCTAGTCATTCTTTCTGATCCATATTCATGAGGTTTTCAGAGACCTAGCAGTTACATGTCAGAATGATGTGTCTCAACCTTGTTTCAGGATAAAGCATCAATCTGCTTGTGAGCACTATAGCCTGAACCGCCAGAGTTCTAGCAATTCTGCAGTCCTTGGGATTCCTGTTGCAGAAAGTAATTCTGAGCTCAGAGCACACTGATGGACAAGATATGCTATCAAAGTTGCTTCTCAGATTGCCAGCAAGAGCTGTCTCAGGAGTATCTGTTGAAGGTTTTGCCAATCTATGTTTTTCTGAATGTTAACAGCACTTTTACAGCTGGTTTTATTTTTTTTCTTTCTCTGCTGCCTAGTATATAACCTCTTGCTATTTATTATATTTGCTCTTCTGAAGGCAATAATATAAGACAGGGCAGATGTATTCTTCTCAGTATGAACCTAAAAATGCCTTTTCTTTGTATAATATAAAGATTACTTTACTTTCTTATAGTCAGGACTTACTAAAACATTTTGGTGCTTGTGTGTCAGGGCAGGGAAGCAGACAACAGCTAGCTGAATATTTCCTCCTAAGGTACTGGGATTGCACATCATTAACTCTAGACATCCTCCATCACTCTGTGCAGTAAAATTCACTGAGACTAAAGCTAGATGCAAGAATTCAAGACCTTGAATTTTTATTATCCATGTAATATTAAGGATGTCCCATTTTTCTAAAGTACACTGAATACTGATTCAAAAAGAAATAAAATTATTCTAAAGAGTAAGAGAACATTGTACAGAAAATATCTGGATACACAGCGCAGTTCTTAGCATTAGTCTTAGTGTTTATAGCATGTCATTTCAAAAGAGAGAAATCGAGGGATGCTTTTACAGGAAGAACTTTTAAAAACTATAAGATATTCATTGAATACAGTCAAGAGTTACTGCAGTACTGAAGCAACAAAATTTCAAAACAAATTTAGTTTAATAGAGCACAAAGTTACTGATGTTGATTAAAATAACTACACAGAATATATACGCTTTTAACCAAAGTATGTGATATTAAGATGACAATACATAAAGAAAACATTACAACAAAATCCTGCTTCAGGAAAATGAATGCAAATGAGAGCTGTCATCTTTATTATTAAAAAAAATAATTTTATTTTAAAATGCTTGTATAATAAATTTATTTTTATTTTATGATAATAACATTTTTTCGAGATAGATTGTTTTTTCAATGTCAGTGACAACACTGAGATTCAATATAGAGGTATGTAACATATCATATGCATCTTAAGCTAATTTGTTGACAAATATTTAACTCTAAAATATTTACTACTGTATGATAAATTCAAACTAAAATACAATACTTAAATGCCAAGTATTTCTTTTTTAGGCAGGAGATTTGCTTTCAGTTCTCAAATAAACTAACTCACCTCAGGTTTCTATTGTGACTTCTCTGGGAGTCTCAAACCCAGACTTTGTTTCACCCTTATTTAATTAGGATGGTCAGAAGAAAGTTTTCTATATGTGCCCATATAGCACTACTGGGATCACCTGCATATATTGCTTTTTCACTCTTGCCTCAGGGTAAGCAGTAGTTAAAAGTGGAGAACTATGAGGATGTGGCTAAAAGCACTACAGACATTTTGTAAAAAACTCAAATGCTTTCACAAACACCTTCTGAATACTGAAATCCTGGGGTATCCTCATGCAAAAGTGTTAACTGACAAAATTGAAACTCTTCAGGTGGTTAGGTTCTGTTAATTGAAGTCACCATTAATTACAACAGGGAAATGATTTAACAGTTCAAGAGGGATCCAGTAATTTGAAGGCATCTTTCAGAGGTGACACTGTAAGGCAATTTGCAATCAGGTCTGAATAACTTCATTTTACTTCTTCTCTAGTTATGTTGTCTGCTGGAAACTCTGCTGGACTATCTTAACATTGGAACTCTAATGATGATTCCTATGACAACCTTTCTCAGATAAGCGTTTACATGAGAAAGCTTAATGTCAAATAAACAAACCAAAACAAGCAACCAGAAAATCTGACTATAAATGTTAAAGCTTTCTATAATATGGAGTTTCAGGAAAAAAAGTTTATAAGGGGAACTGCCTTCACTCTAATGGATCAGAGAACAAACTGCAAACAAGGAAGTGCAACAAAGCTTACGAAAATATTCATGCATATAGATATATATGTATGTTTATTTATATGCATATATATTATTGACCCTGGTCAGCAGCTAAGTGCTCTCCCAGCCATATGGTCTCTCCCTACCCCAGGAGGGCTGGTGAAGAGAATCAGGAAAGCAAAAGTGAGAAAACTAGTGAGTTGAGATGGAAGCACTTTAATACGTGAAGAAAAGTTGTGCAGGGAAGCAAAAGCAAAATAAGGAATTTATTCACTCTTTCCTATCAGGAGGCAGCTGCAAATGTTCCTGCTTCCTCCTACTTTCCCTTGGCTTTTATTACTACGCACAACACTACATGGTTTTGAATCCTTTGCTCAATTCTGGTCATGTGTTTCCTCCCAGCTATTTGTACAACTACAACTTATTCACTGCTGGGGGCAGAGTGGGAAAAAAAGAATGGCTTTATGCTGCGCAAACTCTGCTCAGAAGTAGCCAAAACATTGGTGTGTTATCAATACTGTTTTGGTTACAAATTCAAAAACACAGCATCATACAGGCTATGAAGAGAATTAACTCCATTCCAGATGGACCCATTACCATATATATAGATGTATAATGACACAGATACAGAAGTAGATACAGACACAACAAATTTGTGCCAGGCTCTTCTGACATTCTGCAGCTAGCCCTCTGACTATAAATATTAATAATTTTCAAATATCTATCATTCAGAAAACAAACTTAGGTTCCAGTTAACATAAGTACTCTTTTTTTTTTTTTTTTTTTTCTAGTGTGGGGAATGAGGTTTTCTGATGCTTTTGCTGCTGCTAGACTGTGCCGGCTTGCGCTGGGCCAAGTTTTCTGGTTTCATTACAAAAGTTGTGTAGGGTGCAATTAGTTAAGTAAGTGGTCAATACTAATTATTGAACAGAGTATTAGATTTGCACAACTCTTTAAACTTCAAATAATTTTTTTTATTATTCCCACTTTAAAGTGCTCTTGAACATCAAAATGTATATTATTATTTGACAAATGAGGATAAGAGCCAGCTTAAAATGAAATAATTAAATAAAATCTAAAAATCATGAATTGTTATGATAGTGTAAACGAAGTCTTCCCACCAATCAATACATTGGAAATCCTATTCCATATACATTACCCTGGAAGCAGTCAAACTTCTGTAGACATTTGAAGGTCATCAGGCTCAGGGGAGCAGATTTGGAGGGATAGCAATAGGTCCTGTTGGCAGGCCAAGGAGCATCAGGCAATGGCAAGAGATCAAGCCAGGACTAAGAACAAGACAGGAAATCCAAATGGCAAGCATGATGCACTGCTGCATCATTGCTAGGGTAGGCACTAAAGTCCCCAGGCTGGAGTGGAATGATGTCTTAGACAATGGTTGATGGGTAGACAACCCCAGAACTGTCTAGGCAGGAAGAAAAAGGGCTGACAGTGCCCTCAAGACCCTGACATAAAAATTCCAAGTCAACATTTTAAAATATTTTTGAAAGTGTAACCTGATTTCCAATAAAAGAGGAAAAAACCCAACATTTTAAACTATTGCATGAATGAAATCAACAATACTTTTTTCAAGTAACTACCGGACAATATTTCTTTGTTGTTTGTCAAAAAAAATACAGCAATAATTCCTGCAATTGTGAAATATTTTTCTCTATATGTTAAACACCTTAGTTGATAGAAACCCCTTAATACACAAATATATTTTAGAAATGTAATTATCTGACAACTTCCAAAGTGTATTATCTTGTCATCTTAAATAGCTTTTCCTTCAGCATTGTGCTTTAGAATGAGCTCTGAAAAATCAAAACATTTTCTCTTCAATAATTTAATCTATTGAATCAAGACTTAAATTTATTTATAAAATATATTGATTTAAATATAAGGAAAAATGTTAGCAAGACAGCTATTATCTCAGGAAATATTGATCATTTTCCATCTCTAACATGTCTTATGACAGCTTTTACATATTTAGCTATTTTGAAGGGGGCAGGAGAATAAAATGTGGTTTTGCATTCTGAAAGACTCACAAAGGATATGAAAGATAAGATCATCAGATGTACAGCGAAAAGTTTTCCCTAGGACACAATAAACCTCTATTTCTCTTAACCCTTTCCAGGCGTGACTGATGTAAATTAGGATAGAAGCTTTAACCATGGAGATGAAAAATCATGAATGATATGTGGAAATTTTATCAAAAGCTCTGTTGAAGTGCTAAAGTATTAATTTTCTTCAAAGCTTCCTGAAACATTGGCATTAATCTGTGACTGTTTTGGAGGATTTAGCATAAGCTGAAGAAAAAAAATTAGCAATATATTTAGATTTAAGCATAACCAAATCAATCAAATTTTATAGCTAACATTTTCAGAAAATAATGCAGTCTGACCAAAGCTGGTCGAACGTACGTATGTATTATATCTTCCTATTCTGTGCTAGGAAAAATGCAAAGCTAAACAAATACAGTGAAAAACATTCACTAACAATAAAATAGCTTTTGTACTACTACTGAACAGTAATATCTGAGACATTTCCATACTTCTTTGGATCTGAACCTATCTACCTAACTCCAGCCTCAAGAAGACTTAATTATATTATTACTTTTTGTTTTAAGTAAACAAAGAAACCATGGCGATGAAGATGAAAAGAGTATGAAACATGTTCTGCACACATATCTCTATCTGTGAAAGTAAATGTAGTAGAATTGAATATCCGATGCCTTCAATCCATGTAAACTGGTTTCTAAATTTACTTTTGTGTACATGACAGTATGCAAATGAGATAAAAAATCTGAGTACAACATTAATGCCAGAGCAGCAGTTTAACATGATGTGGCTCAAAGTAAGGGCTTTTATATTTCGCATATCCATAAGAGATGGCAAGTATTATGTAAGTAATTATTTAAGGCATTAATTTACAGTTCTTTAATTCTTTCCAATACCTTTTTGCAAGGCAAAATATCTGAGATTTAGTTAACCTTTCCCCATCAAAAGATATTGTTTGTTTGTTTAGATAGCAGAATTGTCATAGACTTAATCCAAACCAAAAACTATGACGAAGCTGCCTGCATTCAATTTTCCTTTTTTTATTAATACTCTTTTCCTGGTAGGGTAGAGTTAGTACAGATTTTGTATACTTCCATGTGTTTAAATTTATCTATGTACGGTGAAGTTTTGGTATGCTGTCCATAGCATTATAGGGTAAAACCTAGCACTTCTTTTCTGTAAACAAGTAGAGATCTCAGTGACTTTTGTTTCTGTTTAGTTGGTAGGGAATTTAACCTTCATGCAGCAATATTGCTGTTTTCAATCTATTTGATGAAGTCTGATGGGAGAAGAAGACACTTGGTAATTCACAAAACTGCCTGAAGACGTACTAAGATGTTGAATTATGCAGAATTATGGATCAAGCAGTGAGAACAGAGATGGAGATGGTGTCACCCTTCCTGACAGGCTATAGAAATAAACTGAAAAATGTAGCTTAGCTGCTTGGTAAATACACAAGTATTTGTTTAGTTTAGGTTGGGATAGGTTTTTGTTTGGAGAAAACTTAACAGGGGTTTGAAGTGTTAAAACTACTGTGATGCCTCAACATTTCACAAAGCCCCCATGCTGTCTTAGTCCATGCCAGACAGCTTGTGAATGCCGGTCACAGGAGGCTTTTTCCAAATGACCTGTGTTTCCATTCAAAATGAAAACTTAGGTACAGGAGTTTTCATACAGGATGTTAAATTCATGAGGGTGTTGGGTTTTCTTTTTTGGTTTTTGTTGTTGTTGTTGTTCGTTTGTTTAATTTTTTGTTTTTTTCTTTTTTATTCTCTTAGTGTTATCTACTACTACTAAAGAACACTTATAACTTTTGGGAATGCCCAGGTGTAACCCTTATCTACTCAAACAGTAATCAGCACCTGCTAGTGATTATCTAAACATTTAAATTAACTATTCTTTTGCCACTTCTTTCTGTGAGGAGAACACTTTCCCACCTTGTAGTTATGATTTGTCTTTCTTTTTATGGTTGGTTTGTTATTTTTTTTTAATCAATCTGCAAGTACATGAATATATATATGTATTTTATATAACCTTAGAGGGCTATAATCCTTCAAACCTTAATTCTCCTTACAAAATAGCTAAGTAATCAATAGCTGTGAACTACAACAGTGCCATTAAATGGTTGCACTAAAACTTCATATACTTTCTTTTTAAAATTGCGCTTTTTATTGTTTCAGGTTTCAATAACATTACTTTAAGACAGAGTATGTGTTTTGTTTCCTTGCAGCCTATTGAGAAACATTATAGAAAACCTTTTTTTTTGTGTGTATCACAGCTGCTGGCAGCCAGGTTGCGACGAAATTAGTATTCTAGTTGAAATCTAGTGACTGAGAGTCCCTTGACAGCATTTTCCAGCTACAGACTTCATAGCTTGTCCTTCCATGCATTGTAAGAGAAGAAATATCATTCTCACTTTCAAATAGCTGCTATGTTAAAATTCAGAAGTATTTCACCCAGCACTGAAATCTAGCGAAGTCCATCATTCTTACTGAGATGCTTCTTGCTGAACCCCCATTAAAGTATCTGGGTTTGCACAGGCTGGAGGATCTGGAATGGATACGTTACCTGGATGTATGAAGACTGCTGTGCTTAAATCAGTGTTATGGCTAGTACTGGACATGCATAACTAATTAAAATGAAAGAACAAAAAAAAAAAAAAAATAGTGGGGATTATAGAGCACTTGAAAAGCCTTCTGAATCCCTTTTAGTTTAGAATTTGATCACTAAGTCCATGAAGCAAAGTTTTTTACACTTGCTGTTAAAAAGCTTTATGCAGGTTTAATGAATTCCTCATAGTGCATTATTATTTGGTGGAAAAAAAAGGAAACAATATAATGATCTCACAAAAGTAAGGTGACAGTGTGATTTTGTTACCCACTCACTTATTCTCATTTCAAGTGTGTGTAGTATCTTGTGAAGGCTAAGGTTTTGAATTTTTTTTCTCTTCTGAGTTTTCAAAATGACACACATGTCATTAATCCCACCCCACCCCAAGAGTATTATATATATGCAGGCATAGATATATATTTTTTTTTTTTTTTTACTTTGGCAAAATGGCAATACATTGGGAAGGGGTGAACTGGAGCTTTCCATCCATCTGTTGCTTTCTGGTGCGTAATCTGCTCTCATTTCATTCATGACAGCAGCTCATCTTCTAATATTCTAGAAATACGCTTGTTAATTACTTTACCTAAACTGATGAATGGTAGCTGACTAATTTAACAAATTAATCTGACACATGTCTTCAAATACGTACTGGTTTTGGAAACTAGTTCATTTGGAGACTATGCAAGGTCAGCTCCAATACGATATATGGCTAAAGCCAATTAACGTAATCTAAATATGCCAAAACAGCAAGTAGTAAGCTACCACTTTGAGCATCTGCTGAGTGTTTTTGAATGAAAGATGATGAAAATACAAGATGAAAACAGGCATAAGAAAAAAAAATATTTTCAAGAGAGAAAAAACCATTCTATTTTGTGTATACTGCTCTGTCCATCAGACACATGCTCCATGTAGGTGTAGACTCCTAGAGAAAAATAGAGTGCACCTGTTTCACTCCTGGAGTGCAGAAGTCTGATGCAAGGATAAATACTTTCTGCCTCAACCCATTTTGGGCTTGAAAAAGATAGCAGGAGAAATTGTTTGCTATGCAAAAACACAAGCCTTGTATGTTTCCTGAGTTACTGAGGCTCACTGTGCATAAGATATGTTATCACTATGCATAAGTATAGAACTCCTGTGCTCAGTAGATTTTAGCATTTTCTTAAGTACTTATAAAGGATAAAGCCCACAGTACAGTTATTTAATGCTGAAGAAAATATATAAATCTAGGCTTCTTAAACAATACTTTTAATGATGTTAACTGGTTTTTCTGATCTAAGTTCATCTTGTGAAATTGTCAAACCTCCTATAATTTCTACAAAACCTCTGAAGTATAACAGTAAAAGAATTCATGGAAGAGCTGACAGTTTGAAATAAAAATAATGCAATGCAGATTTAAAATCTGGCTTTGTAGTTCTGATCAGTATTGTTAAAACTGTACAAAGCATTGTTAAAACTGTACAAAGCATTGTTTTGGGGGTTTTTTTTTCCACTTCATTTTGTAAAATATCTAAAAGATTAAAGAGGTTGCAAAATAAGCTTTCAAATTAGTAGTCAAAGGAACACATAACAGAAAAAGTTCTAATGACTTAAGCTTAGCAATCTTACAAAATCTAGTAAAGACAATAAATCAGATGTTTAATGTGATGTTATAATGCTAAATGCTTTATTCCAATGGGAAACTATTCAGGTAACTCTGAAACTATGACTACTAAAGAAGCTAGTCATATTGTTGGCACAATCTGAATTCTTTTGATGGTGGTAAATTGTATATGTAAAGCACATGTGAATAAAACCAGGGTGCCAGCAGAAGGTACATTAAACCTCCTTAACGCTGAGTCTCACACTGATGGCAGCTGGCATGGCTAGTGATGCCCAATCAGTCAGGGCTATTTTGGCACTCAGGATAGAACTGGTGATGAGAAATTATTATATTCCATTATGAATTGTGTCTTACAAAACCAGTTATTGAAAATTTAGTCAATTGCAACTGAAGTTGATTCTTTACTAAGGGGATCACTTAGGAGGTTTTTTATTAGGCTTAGAGATAGTTAGCTTAATAAGCTTAGACTTTTTGAAATAATTTTTCTGCTAGTTAGAAATCCACACAGGAATCAGCAATCAGGGTCTTCAAGTATGTCTGTTTTAAGAATAAATTGTACCAAGGAAGAAGCATTTTTTCTGTCTACCATAGTGTAACACACTCCCTCCCATCCTGTGTGTGTAACACACATATGTATCTATACAGTGTGCATATATATCTCTCTCTATATGTATATATATATACTTTCTCTATATAATATATATACAGTGACCTGAATGTCAGTAAGGCAAGCAGAAAGAAAGAGAGAAGGTAGATAAGCCTAGGGCGCTTAAGAAGGTGGCATTATTTAAAAATAAATATACATATATATACACTCGTGTATATGTTTGTTGAGCTTGCGTTACTGAAAGAGTACATACTGGAAAAAAAAAGAAAAAAGAGGACACAAAAGGTAACTCAAGGAACTATCTTTTAGGAAGTTATTCAAGAAAAATTAATATATGGCTAACAACAAATGCAAACATGTACTTTGTTATCCAGTATGTAAGAGGAAAGGAAACATCAGCATATTCAAAAAAATCTTTTTGCTTGATATCAGCCTAAAAGAAGAACATTTCACAATATTCCACAGTAAATAATTTAAATTGTTGAGGCTGATATTAGGCCTCATACAGGCATGGATGTGCTCCAAAAAAAAGTGTTAAAAGAAAAAATCTTCTTTTGGGGCCTGTTACAGAAAACTGGTATGTACTATTTCAGTTTCCACTCAGGCTCACAATAAGCTACACAGTTTCCTGGCTTTTCTCAATATCTCCATAATCTTTTACCCATAAAGACCTCAATTAAAACTCATTTCTGAATGTCTATAAGAACTACCTTAAGCTAAATAGCAAAGAAGGATGTGGTTAATTCCATCCCTCTCCCATCTCCATCTTTTAAAATCTCCTCAAGTAATATTTATTTTTTAAAAACAAGTATCTCTTATTGCACCACATGTTGTTCCATCACTTTGGTGCCAGTGGTAGTTGGCCAGCTGTTTACAAAGCACTGAATATATAATACACTTGTGTTACTCGCACAGTTGCATTATTCACGTAGTTGCTTTTAATGAGCTGGCTCTGAGCCAATAGTATCAGTGTGTGTGTGTGTGTGTGTGTGGTGCATATGATGACATACTTGTTTCTTGACTAATAAGCTCTAATGTGAACCACATGGGCTGTGGAAATCTAATTTACAAGCTAAGTGGTTATTTTGACCATGAATTGAAGATGCTGCCACACAGAAACCAAAGATCTGAACTACATGGTTGTGACAAGCTCTCTGCCTTGAACAGTGAAAAGCTCATGCTGCTGACAAACGAAAGCGATTCTGGGAAACTGTTACAAAAAAGAAACATAAGATTAACACTGTATGTCTCTTCAGCACAGAAGGAATTCATCAGTGACTGTGACAATGTAAACTCAAATTTTATAACTGCGTGCTACCCAGGGTAAATGAATAAATTAAGCAAAATAAAGAAAACAGCTATTTTAAAATGTGAAACGTGCATCATGAAATACCAAGTTGCTATCAGTGTAACTCCTATGTATATGCAATTTATACATGCTAAGTTTTTGGACACTTTTGGATTGTATGAGCTTTTTCCAGCTTTATGAATAATATAAAAGTGAAGATGCAGTTGGATATTTAAGATGCATTATTCTTGGTGTTGTTTTTTTGTTTTGTTTTGTTTTTTTAACTTACAGCTGTTGTTTCACTCAGCAGTACACAATAACTACCTTTTCTTGTACCTTCTTGGTGTTTTACAAGAATTATCACTGACTATAAAGAGATGCATGCCAATTTCTTTTTCTTGCAGATTTGTTAGCTTCTGAACAAATATTGGCAGTGTTTAATTAGAACACTAATAATGTCTTTTTTTTTTTTTTTTTTTTTTTGACAATGCATTTGAATCTACTATGTTGCTCTTGCAGCTAGTTCTTTTGGTTAGCAAACAGGAAAAAATCAAGCTGCCGATCCGTTCTGGAAATCTAAGCTGAAAGCAAAGAACAAATGTTGGAGATTGTGTCACTTTCTGGATTTAAGAGTCCGATGATTCCTATTAAGTATGTTGTCTAACAGCCTGCATAGAATCTTTCTGCAGTTTCTAACAAGGGAGACAAGGCAGAAAAGATGGCCCAGTGGGCATTGCCTTGTTTCATGCCAAATCAACTGCTTTTGTAGGGAGAAGTGGTACAGAGTGGCATACTCTGCAGAGGGCTTACCTATAAGACTGTGCGCAAAGAAGCAGCCTATTTTTTGTCTTGACCTTTCCAAAGAGGTGTGATAGCTAGAAACTGAGCTTCCTAACATAAGGGAACTTAAACAAGTCTTCATTTGTTTTTCCAAATGGAAAATATAGTCTGTTTGTTTTAACTTAAAGGGAGGGGGAGAAAAATAGTGAATGGACAGTCTGGGGCATCATTTCTATGCATCATGCTCTTTGAATAGAGTATCTTTTTCAGTGGCTGGGGACTTCACAACACTCTACTGCTTCTCTGACCATAGAAGACCTTCGACAGTGGTATCATTCAACAAGATTTTGCTACACATAAAAAAATGGAAGTGTGAGGAACCCCAACAGAATTCTTATTCTGACATTTTTGACAAAACTTGGTTGGAAATTTTTTTTTCAGTAGTGTTGAGGTTTTGAGGTTTTTTATAACTGGTTTTAACTTTGTGGAAACTCCTTGGATTTTCTATAACTTACTCTACTTTTTCTAGCACTAATAAATGCCGTGTTACCTACAGATTCAACATGATAAAGCTCCTTGCCCGCTTGCCTGAACTGTGAATCTCTGACTTTGTTGAAGAATGGCTTGACGAGAGAGGACATGGCTCTCTGGAGCAGTTGTGCAAGCAGACCAAATGCTAGGCTGCACTAGGCCACGTTTGAAAATGCAAGTCATGATGAGTAGAGAGAACCAGGGGCAAGCTGACCTTGAGGGGCTGACAAACAAGGAAGCAAACTGAAAGTAGGAGGAGAAATGTTAATGTAGTCCTTTAGACTTAGCCAATCATGTAATAACTAGTAGGCATAAATTAGTGGAATAAGGTATATAAGCTATACCAACTGGCAATAAAGTGGAACTTGCTTATCACTCACATTGAGTAGTCGCTTGCTTCCCCGTGCCGCCGCATGACCTAACTCTGCTTCTTTTAATTTCTTGATACAGATCTAATATGGCAGGTTTTCATTTTACACTCTATCACCATCAGATCATTCTGCTGCCATAGCAATTATTCTGCTATAACAACTAGTAAGCCAAAATAAATATTTAATTGCAAACACATACAGCATGAGATCTTAATGTAGTTCCATCAAGAAGTCACAGTATGGCAAAAGACTATTGTACGCTTCAGTAAAATACAGGTTTACGGCTCAGCGAAGAAAGCAGTTGATGATAAGAATTACAGAAGTACTCCAAGGAATATTTTTAAGATAGGTTTTACTGGGTGGCTTTTGAGAACAGTTTACTCTTCTGAAAAATCTTGGCTTCTTCATCAAGGTGCATCTGTGGTGACTGAACTATTCTCTTTCTTGAAAGTTTTCTGAAGTATTGCACTCTTGCTGTCTTTCTTGCACATGGGCCTAAATTATTGAGTATTCATGTGTTTCTATCTAGTATAGAAGTTCACTCCCACAAGCAGTGACTATGTTTGGTTCCTGAAACACCTTATAAACAAAATATATCTGCTGTTTCTCTGATGTGCAATGTTAAAGCTAGAAGTGGATGTCCATCTATGGGACAATGGAATGAACGCACAGGAATCCATGGGACCAATATGTTACTGTTGTTCAGTTGAAAACTGCTAAATTTGACAAACATTACAGAGTTCCTTTTGCTACAAAAAAAAAAAAAAAAAAAGCCAAAACCAAAACCAGCTTTTCAAAACACTGGAGATTTGATTTCATACTTGGCTTCCTACTCAGCAGCAGTGATTGTGATTGTTATTATCCTTAGTTATTAGCATGCAAAATTTTTGTAAATTGCTTTCTGGAAGGTAAATATTTTTCTGATAAATTGCTGGTGGATATTTTAAGAAAAGAGAAATGAAGGTTTTTACGTATGAAAGAAAAGCCTTCAAATATCTAAACCTTAACTGATGAAATTTAGGTTTGATATGTTTGTTTATACTTGATTTCTCTCATCCTGCTTAATATCTCAATATGTTTTCAGTACACAGCATGACAGATGTTCTTAAATGTTTCTCTTTGTGATCAATAAAGAGGAATTAAAAGCGTGCAAGTCCCTGTACATGAAAGCTCTTTTAAATTTCATGCTAAATGCTTTAAGTAATACAGTATTTCCTGAAGAATCTAATAGGATGAGTTGCTCTCTAAAGAGACCATGCAGAGAAACTCTGTGAAAAGGCTAGGTCTTGCAAGCTGGAGAGAAACACTGATGTGTAGGGACCCAGATGTAGGAGACCAGCCGGAGTCAAGACATTAACTCAATATGAGTGATGGAGCTTGCTCGTTTTTTGCGCAGTTATAATTCATATTTATACCCCCCCAGGCTGATCACCTGCACCACCTTACACAGTGATTGGTCACCTGGATTGTGCATGCACTGACATCTAGCTTCATTTGTTAACTCTCTCCATGCTGTTTCCTACACTGATGGTGGAGTTTTTGCAGGCATATGTTACCATTAAAACAGCTGGATATGACTCTAGCCTTCTCCAAAAGGCCAACAGCTCAACACGGTGTCTTTTCCAAGTCAGAGAAGAGATATTTCAAGTTTGAAATCATTAAATGCCTCAGTTCTCTTCTAGAGTAGTTATTCCTTAGTTTAGTCTTAAACTGGTGTTCTAATTTTACACATAATTAGTTTGCAATAATGTGAAATCTTGTTGATTTTATTTTCTTCATAGATCAAGGACTGAAACATCTGCTGAACAGAAGTTTCTTCTTTTTAATAATAGAACTGATGGAGAAAAACCCTGCTATCCATATTGGAAATATTAGAAATAAATTTTCAAGTATTTGCCCCCTGGAGGGTTTTTAAAAGCCTGGTCTTGCACATCTGTCAGCCTCATAACTCTCTCTGCTTCTTGTTCTTACTCTACTCTCCTGTTGCAGTATAGGCTTATGTCTCCATTCACATCCCTCTACTGCTCTTTCTTTTTCTCTTCCTTCTCCATTTACTGCCTTCCAGATGTGCTTGCTTAATGCCTCATATAGAGAGTACTGCATCTTTCCTGCAGCAGAATCTGTATAATCCCAAAAATCAGACAACTCTTCTCTCTGTTGGCAAGCCATACATAGATTTTAACAAATCAGAATATACAAAGGTGTACCATAAGTGATGAATAAGAGTGCATCACCGTTAATACATAATTAGGATGCCTTTAAGAAATGTGTGAAACACTTTTGAAAAAACACTTGCCTACTAGGAAGAACGCCACTCAGCTTTGTAGGAAATGGGACTTACGCAATTAGTCCTTGCTACAGAATCCCTACATAGGGGACTATACTGCTTCTACATCTATACATATTGATTTGGCAACATGTTTCCCCCAAAATAGATAGCCTGAGAAAACTCAAAGCTATGTAGCTATCAGACTCCAGAACATGGTATGGAAAGCTGAAACCTGGTTTGCTCTTAATTTTTTGATCTGTTTGGTTTTCCTTGGGTTGAATTTAGATCACTTCAGAGCATATTGCTTCCATGTTGCATACTCTGTAAGTCAGCTATTTAAGCTAGAACCTGTAGCAGCTGTCAAAATACGCCATCTGAATCATTAATTCTTTGAACAAAAAAATCTACCTGCAAAGCCCTATGTAGAATCATGGATTCATAGAATAGTTAGGGTTGGAAAGGACCTTAAGATCATCTAGTTCCAACCCCCTTTCCATGGGCAGGGACACCTCACACTAAACCATGTCACCCAAGGCTCTCTCCAACCTGGCCTTGAATGTCACCAGGGATGATGGAACATTCACAACTCCCCTGGGCAACCCATTCCAGTGCCTCACCACCCTTACAGTAAAGAACTTCTTCCTCATATCCAATCTAAACTTCCCC
>WYDI02012319.1:0-52805 GCA_009867235.2 Psittacus erithacus
CTGAAAGTTAGAAACACAGCGCTGCACCAGCCACTAAGAAGGAGAAAAAAATGACTGCTACTGCTGAACCCAGGACAACAATGTATTGGCTACTGCTAAGTAAGCTGAGTCACCTGTGCTTATTAATCCTGTGGTTTCAATTAGTATCATTCATTTTTCAGCAGAGTGAAAAAAAACCCCAAACTAAAGTTCTGTACAGATACATTGCAGGTAACAGAAATGCACTGTTTAAAAAAGCATTTTCCCATCTTCTTTCATCCCCAGGCCCTTTATCAAATGTGTAGACAAGAAACCAAGAGAGAAGTATCAAACTAATTGATTGCTATATCTTTTCTCCTCCTCCTTTTTCTCTGGAATTTTCACAGCTGATCCATGCCTAATGCTAAAGAGGTACCTGTGATATTGTCTTGTGGGAGAAGCAGAGTGACTATTGCAAAAATAATGTATTTTGTCTGTAAGGGAAATAAAATCTATAATGATTTAAAGAATCTGCCAGAGAAAAAGAACAAACTGGGATCCTTCTAGGAACTTCATCTTCAGCCAGAATCATTTGTGTTCTATTTAAAACTGCAGGAGGAGCATAGTGTTTGTTCAGTATTTTACTGAAGAGATTTAATGGTCCACAATTCAATTTGAAGTGGAAGTATCCCTCAAATAATTGTTTACAAAGTCTTTTTGAGATCAAAGTCAATACCTATGGGCCTTTGGAGATGCAGCAATTGATTACCTGTCCAAGCCAATGAGCATTAAAACCTAAAGAGATTCAGAAGTACATTTCACTGTTACAAAACCTCACCCCTGAGACTACTGATGCACATTCACTGGTACATAGTGAAGTTCAGTAAATAAATAAAACACCTTGTTCTGAGACCTAATTGAAGTTTTGTAACATCCAGAAAATTGTAAGCTATCGCCTTTTGTGATAGTGGTGGTATGCCTGGATTTGTACCTTGAGTGCATGTCTCAGTGCATGATGGGCATAAAATATATGAGATTTTGGAGGCATTTATTCCTTTGCCTTCTAACACTGTTGTCCTTTGTCTTCTCAGAGCTCCTTTCAAAAAGAAGAGCTCTGCCAGCCGTATGCAAGAATCACTCCATTCCTTCTAAAATGAAGTCAATTGAGCAATTACTTTGTAACTCTGAAAGGCTGGAGCTGTTTAGGAGAGTCAGTGGTTTATGACTGAAAACGAGAAAGAGCAGGGTCCAATCACAGCTGCATATGACGAATAAACTGTAAGTGGCAGAAACTGGGACTAAGCAGGGGAAGGAGCTGATTCAGTCTTTTGGAAAATAAAAACACTTTGAGGAAATTGCTAATTTAATGAATTTAGGATTTAGGTTTTGCATCTTATCTGCGGCACATTATTTATTAACACTAAGTTAAGGGATTGTTGCACTAACTGAAATGGAAGTGGATAATTTCTTGGAAATCCAATCTTATTACTTGAATTTAATTTCCTTTTCTACTGAATCTCATAGCTGAGTCCTGATGATTAAGCAAGATTTCACTGGATGGGAACTCAACTCAATAGGTCTTCTAATTCTGAACCTTAATTCAGGGCCTGCTGTACCGAACCTGAATATCCCCGAAAGACATTTGACTAACTGTTGTCTATAAAAATCCTTCAGTGGATGGAGATTTCAGATTCCTGGATGACACCACTTTAAAGTACCACTGATGTCCCAGCAACATTTCCCTATCATGATCCCTTCTGGAATTTCATATATGCAATGTCTGTGAGCTGTGTAGCACATGCCAATAAATGTCATGCCTATAGAATGTTCCAACAGTAAAGCATATGATCAGCACTGTTGCCCAAAGCACACCTTAAAAGTCCTGTGTTATAAAAGTATCAAATTTTCTGCACAGTACTGACCCATATTCACCTACATCTGGTTTCTTTTTAGCTTTTAGCAATAATAAGCACATAGCCAGAACCACTCTTGGTTTTTTGAGAGATCTAGTGAAGTTTTCTTTGTTCCTGTAAGAAGGGTAATGATGTGAGAAAATAAGCATTGTAATAGCTAACTTCAATATAAGGCCATCAAGTATTTTGTGGTGGGTTTTTTTTGGGGTGGGGGGAAGGTAACTTTGTGGTGCATGATGTGTGAGTTTGGAAATCTTACAAAATATGTAGCTGAGATCCACCCATTTTTTTAAAAAAGGAACAAGGACAGTCTGGGCTATGGGCTTGTCAGCCTCCTCTTTCACCTCCAAAAAGTTGTAGACTTTGTTCTGATGACATAACATGTTTCCAAGGACACAATGTACTAGAAGGTAACTTGAAGAAGCCAGCAAGTATTTACTGGGGCGGAATGACTGATGTTTTGGACAAAGAGAGAAAAGCTTGTTGTTTGCAAGCATGCGCCATTTAGTACAGATTTCTACACATTGTTTCATAAAGTCCTGCTAGCCAGTTTGAAGAGAGATTGAGTAGGTGGTTGATGAGATACAATTCAGAAAAACACATGGAAATGTGCATGAAATGCACGTGAAAGCATCAAATAAATATGACATATTTGCCTTTCTTTGAAGTGGTTACTAGCATCTGCCCTTTGCTTCCTGTCTACCGTGGCAGAGAAAATTTATAAATTTAAAGATAAGTAAAGGCTTTGCTTTAGCAGAAGAATCACTTGATTATTAGTATAAAAGTGATAGATGTACGTATGTTGTTTTTATACTTAAAATATAAAATATTCCTATGGGTTTGGGGTTTTTTTACTTTTCTTGTGTTCAGAGTGCTATGGTAATCAGCAATTTCCATAAGTGCACTTACACTGTGTCTTGAGTTATTAAAAAGCAGTAGCAATACAGCTTCAGAAATATTTTTTATGCAGATAAAATCATAGACAAGATCTTTTTCTATAACTAAATACATGAATTTTAAAAATACTGAAAAACAAGGGTAATGAAAAGAAAATGTGGTGTTTCAGAAATACATTGAGGTTTTGTAAGGTTTTTTGGTGTTGTTTTTGTGGGGTTTTCTTGCGGTATTTTTTTTTTTTTTTGTGGGTTTGTTTTGGTTTTTTTTGTTTTGTTTTGTTTTTTTTCTCTTCTGGAGTTATTATTCTTTATCTTTCCTATGAAGTTAGTGCATGAACTCTGTAGTGTTCCAGAGTGAGTTCTATCTTGAGCTGATCCAGCCTTCCCCTGCTGATTTCTCCTCTCATTTTTTATAAATGAAGAAAACCTCAACAGTTCTGTCTGTTCTCATAGGTCCTGATTTGGTGAGTAGCCAGCTGATTCTGTTAAAACACATTGAACATAGTCATTATCTCACTGATTCATCTGGATTACTTATATGCCTAAAAGATGTATAAATAAGACTAAATATATTCCTAAATCAGGCATGTGCTCTGCCACAAAGTTTTAAGCTGCTGTTTCAGTTATGAAAATTTTGGGAATTCTAGTGTTGTGGAAATACTTAAAATTACTGTAGATAAATGGATCTGTATGGACCTGCTAGAATTTTACTTATTTGATAATAGTTTTAGAATTCCACTAGTCAAAGGAAGGAGGCAAACCATCTCTGAACTCTTTGGTTCTTCATAAATTTGTCTTACAGCCAATGGAAAAGAGTACTTTAGTTTTGACAGTTAATCTATCACAAAGAAAATGAATTATTTTTTTTTAATTTTGCAATTATTTCTAATAACAAAAAGTATTTTTACTTATTTAATATTTTCGCGTGGAGCAGGGAAAGCTCATTATTAAATCAGACCTTCAGCTTTATAGTTTGATGATATTTTAGCACAGAATTCTTCATATATAATTGTGCACTGTGGGGAAAGAGCAGGTGGTAGTGAAAATTTAAATGAGGTTTACTTTGGGAAATGTTTTAGGCCCAGATTCTCCCATCTGAACTGAGGTCTCAAATAGTTTGAGGAACATCTATTGAGAAATGTTAATTCATTATCTGACCACCAAGGGAAAGATGTATTGTTTTGTTCTGTTTGTCCAGGAAAAGGAATGTTAACTACGTGTCACTACACTTATGGCTTATCTGCCAAACTTTTATCTTTAAGAAGGACCTAGAAAAAGCAATATTAACTGGTCTTCAGGGGTAAAAGAAAAGTATAAATATGAAGCATAACAGCATTAAAGCTTCATGGGGATGAGAGTAGCTGATCAGAGAATTCACACAGTACTCTTTCCTGAAACTAAATCAGGAAAGTAATTGAAGCTGAAGTTAGTAGATAATTTTTGACCTCTGGAGATGGAAAGGATCAAGAAATAGTTTTCTTTTTTAAACAGATGCTACTGGTCCTTAACCCAGGAAATACAAAGATTAACTGTAATACGAGGAATTATAGAGCCAAATGCGCCTGCTACAGGACAGCTGTGTAACTGAACTTTCTCAGTCAAATCTCTTTTTTTGCTTTCAAATAAATGTTAGGTTTTTGACTATTTGAGATTTCTGGAAACTTGATCCTGAAGAGGCTTAGAAGCTCTATCAAAGGTAGATTTCTGCAATGGTGAAAGTCTGCACAGGTGGCCCTTAGATAATCTCCAGTGTTGTGGTCTTTTAAACAGTGTTTCTCCGACAAAGACTGCACATTTATAGTAGATCTAGTGAGAGGTTGAGCATACAGTTCAATCGTGTCCTTTCCATGCAAGTTTTTGGGTCTGGGAAATTCCAGAATAAAATACAATGTGCCTAGCTGAGGAAGACACCATACTTAGTGCTCTGAAGGAAAATCTGAGAGGAGGTGAAATAAAGGAGGAAGCAGACTTGAGGATGTAGGACTGATAACCTTGAAGTCCAGTGATCTCTCTTAAGCTACCACACCAGCAGCAGAATGGCTCTTGTACCTGCCACATTGTTAAAGCTGTGATTCTTCATACATCAGTCATGAACTGAGGAGAAGAACATGAAGAATGAAGGGGGTGTTAGTGCATTCAGTCATCTGTATCTTTGCTATTGCTACTAGCAGAATAGGAAGAGCTGGAACTGCCTGTAACTGCTTTTACTTGGTTTGGCTTCTTTAAGAGAAATAATCTTAGCTGTTCCTCTTCATCTCATGATACTTCAGAATTTTGACTCCACCAGCCCTTCTAGAAATATGGAACTCTTATTTGTCCTTGGTTTACAGATCTAAGACATGTAAGGTCTAAGTGATTTGACCAATGATGCATAAGGAAACTTATGATAGAGAAAACAGTTAAATCCAGTATTCATATCCCAAACTATTCTGCTTCCCTGTAAATAGCTGTTTCTTAGTGAGTTAAGAGACAGAGTCCTGTCAGCAGCCATAAAGCTGCATAAACCAACATTCATTGCCAATTTAAACAAATTAATTGCAGGGGCAGAGTTCAATCTGTTTGTTTTGGGTGTTTGTTTGTTTGTTTGTTTTGGTTTGTTTTGGGTTTTTTGAAATCCCAGGCATCCCAAGCTGTGGGAAATAAAATGAAAATATATATCCACAATTAAATCCACTGATAAGAGAAATACTTCTACAAAACAAGCAGCCAAACAAAAACCCCACCAACCTCAACCTCCCCCCCGCCTTCAAAATGCAATAAGACAGCTTCTGTGAATTGCAAGTTTGTGTCAAAGTTCTGTTTATCTCCCAGCTGAGTTTCAGACTGATGAGTGGGGGTCTGAGATAAGGTTTGTTTGGCCAGTAGCCCAGTCTGCTGACCATTGGGATGTTGCTTAAAGAAGCTCACAGACATTCCCTTTCTTTTTAAAAGCACATGTTGAGGAAGGGAAAGTGGCTCTTTTAAAAAAAAAATAAAAATGCTGAATCTGGAAAAAAGATGGGGAAAGTCCAACTAATGTAAATCAAAACCCAAATTCTTGACAGTTGTTTGCCACAGGAAGAGGGCTTCCAATTCAAATTACTGCGGAGCATTTTACCTCAACACTGATCTGTTGATGTTTGACTAGAACAAAGTCTCTTCATCAGAAGATTAAATATCAAATTACATTTTGATATGAAGATTATTGCAGTGTCATCAGGATCAGTTTCTACATTAACACATGCTGCTGGCCAGGAAGGCCATTCAGGCAAACAGAAATTGTTAGGAAGGAGCTCTGCTTCTCCATCCCCTTGTTGCACTCCAGAAGAGAGAGACATTTTCCAGAACTACAGCAGTAGTGTGGATCTCCATCTGCACATTCATCAGCTCTGGAGTTAAACAAGCGATGGTGGAGAATAGTCCTGTGTCTACTGTTCTAGAGCCATAGGAGAGGAATAGTACTGTTTTGTCTGCAGGATGCAGCTGCCTTTCACTGTCCTGAGTGAGAGAATGAGACTCTGGGAGTTTTATAGAAGCCAAAAGTATTTTTCTATGATGACAAGCGCTGAAAGAAAAGAAAGTTAGATGTCCTCACTAGTGTGTCAGAGAGAGTTTGTATGTCTCCAAGAAGCATTAAGGACTGATTTTTATTGAATTTTCTCTCTTCATATTCTTGTTCTCTCATGCTTTTTCTCTCTCCAGGGGGATCAGTGCAGACTGTTAACAAGGTGAACTTTGAAACAGAAATCTCAAAATGATTCTCTTCTTCAGAACAGGGCAGAAAAAAGAAACATGTATGAAGAAACAAGAAGTCACAGTTGTCTAAAGCCTTAAGGGTTTATGGTTCAATCTAGTTTGCATATGAAAAAGTTCACAAGCATATGGTTACAGAATCACATATTATTTAAGACAGCAAGAATATCAGCACAGTTATCCATTTACCAAGTAAATATTTGGTTGCATATCCAGTTCAGAGCAAAAGTTGAAGCCGTACATTTTTCTCAGCAAAGTTACTGATTCAGAATGGGACCTGACTTGCAGATTTAGTAGCTTCATTCTACCTCTCCCCCTACAAGTTTTTTTTTTGTTTGAAAATCTAGCCACATTAATATCATGTCTTTTCCACAAAAATATCAATTACTCGATCAATCGGCAAGATGCCTTACTAATATCCAAATAACTAGGCTCAAGTTTTTTTGTTTGGTTTTCCTTTGTGGCCTTTGGGTAACTGTCAACTTCTACCACTCTGCAAGAGGCAGTTTCACACCAAAGGTTTGCTACCTCCCCAGGACATTGTAAGTAAAACACACCACTGAAGATGAGACTTTGAGAGGTGTTTGTGAAGAGGGGCTATCTAATTAGGCAGATAGATGGAGTTAATAATAATTTACAGACATAAGCAATGACATACTGACACTTCTAGCAGTCTCATTCCCTGTAACCTACTTTAGTTCATAAAAAAAGATTTAAGTCCCACAGTGAGCCATGGAGAGCCTGTGCTCCTTTATCCTGCTCATTTCTGAAAGTCATCCTCCTCGTCATTGCTTGATTTAAAAGAAAAACTGATACATATGATGGGTTGGTTTGGATAAAGGAATGCTAATTACTGGCTGCTTTCAGTTTATAAAGGCTGCTGCATAGGTAGAAATTTCATCTAAGGATGTGGTTTGGAAGCCAAGATGATTTAATTGCAGGTGAGATGCAAACACTAATGAAAGAAGAACAGTCTTAGGGAGCAATGAACAAATTACAGAGGATTTTTTTTTTTGTTTTTTTTTTTCACAGTGGAAAATGAGGTCATTGTTAACAGCAAGATGGCTTGAGAGATAGAAATAGATTGGGGGCTTATCAGGGTGCCAAGCTGCAGCATTAGGGATTTTTGAAGTGAGAAGAATGCGTGAGATGCTTGTCCAAATGCTGAGTGAGAAAGCCAGAGCAATTTTTAATGAAATAAACCTAGCTCTGGTTAGAAGCTGGAACTTCAGTTTTTGCCTATGAAAGCTATTCTCCTGTCCTGTCTTTTGATAAGGCCTAGGGAAAGAGCTCTAAAAATAGTGAGCAAGATGTGAGAAAAAGGGCAAATAAACCCTTTCATTATGGAACTTCCAATATGTCTTGGTTTTCAGTCTTCTTTAAGACAGGGGTGCTTTCTTACACTCTATTAGTCACATTGTCAGTACAAATCAAATGCTATTATTTTTATGATTAATGGTATAAAAATCCTTTAAGAAACATGCTAAAGGGACAAATCAGTCTCACATACAAAAATTATTGCACACAGACGCTAATCTGTATGTGTAGACATAAATATTGTTAATGCACTCGGGCTGATTTGTAGTGTTTCTTGCATGGAAAAGCTAACACACAAATATTATTTACATGCACTGAACTCTCTTTGCAGAGATGAAAAAGTTCTTGTCTCATCCTTTACTGAGAGAATCATCGTGACTAGTTTTATGTCAAAATTCCACAGGACAGTTGGATTCTCAGCAGACAGCAGTGTGACATGCTCCATCACATTCCCAAGTGTTGTCAAACTGACAGCTGTTACTGAGTTTCTTAAAAATACAAAAAGGTACTCCTGGATGTTATTGTGAGTTGCGTGGGCTGCACTTCTAATCCCTGTCTGAAACCCAGGGGAGAAGCTGCAGTTTCCAAGGCATGTCTCTTGCCTCACATTGTGTCTAGGAGCTGTGGGAGGGATGCTCAGCTGACATCTCTAAAGCCCGTCTTTAAAAGGACGGCATTACCTAGTGACTGCATCCTCAGTTCTCTTCCTACTTTCTCATGCCTGTTGTGGCCTTCTCCATTTCACATCCATATGCTCTTCTGTTTAGCTGCTTTTAAATGAACATAGGGGTTCTGGCTGCCTTTGTAAAACACATTCAGTGCTACAGATTGAATGATCTGTAGTTGTCATGATCTAAGTAGTTATTTCACATGTGGTCGCTTTTTGTTTCAAATTTTTGTTTCTAGCAGATGAATACAATTTCTGATTTTATCTTTATATCTTCCTTTTTAATGTAGAGGAGCTCTTTTACTCTAATAAATCATTTTCCACCCTTGAAGAAATGGGAATGAAGATGTTACCGCACCTGTGATTATGAGTACACATTTAGGTGAGCATGAATTTGAAAAGAGCTGTGAATGTTTACTGCATCAGCCAACTTGAAGCAGCAAGCTTTAAACCTATTCCATAAACTAAACCAAGCCAAGGGAGAAAGAGAGGAAGAGAGATACATCTTATTTTAAGGTGAAAAAGCGAGGAAGAGAGATACATCTTATTTTAAGGTGAAAAAGCATAACATTCTGCATGTGTGCATCTGTAAATGTATCTGCACATGGAACTGCTCAGAAACCAACTTATAACGTACAAGCTATGCTTACATTGCACTTGGGAAGAGAGATAAACTTTATTACCTTTTCAACACTTGAATCTTAATTTATGCTGTGATTACTCATTTGAGTTAGTATCAGTACTGAGGCTTTAATTTTAAAGTGATTTAGAATGTTTTTCTGAAATGTGGTGGTTTCTGGTCTCATTTACATAGTGTTCACAATATCTACATTGCAGGAAAAAAAGACAAAATATTTTCAGAAAGACAGGCTACTAAATCCATCACTTCAACAACTGGAAAATCATAAAATGTAAGTTTCTTCTATAGTCCCAATAATTATCCCTTGGACTATCTCTGTCCACTTAGTAAAGTGTCTCTGATACCATGCATCTTCTACCTCAAGCTTCCAGGTTGAAACTCTTTTTCTAGCTCCTTTTCCCAGACTTTTTCATCACATGAACAAGATCTACATGAACTTTATGTTCCCAGCACCATGTCCTGCCTCTTTCTCACTGTACTCAGGTCTCTTCCTCTTGCAAATGCCCCTGAGATCAGTTATCTCTCCTGGACTTCTTTCCAGGACAGTTAGCTATGGTATTCTTACAACCAGGACCCTGGACCAGCCAAAGTCTGCATTCCTGGAGAGAACTAGCATGCAGTTGGATTTTTCCTATTAACACTGTTTTTACTTGCAGAAAAAATATATGTATTTCACTATTAAAAAAAAAAAATCTTTATTTTTCCTTTTATTGTGGAGATATTTTGGGTATGCATAAATTTTTGGTTTGCAAACTTACCATCATACTTATAAAGGTAACTTTGGCAAAGTAAAATTACAGCTGTTAGATTACATGGTTTAAGTAAAAAAAAAAAAAAAAAAAGAAAAAAAAGAAGCAGCAGTCCAGAGCAACTCTCAGATTCGAGGATTCTTTAACAAACACCTGAGCCAGTTTGTTGAGCCTGAGCAAGCTTGGAGGAGCAAGCTCAGTGGTGGTTTGCATTAGAAAAAAAATATTATCATGCTGTGGCAGCCATGGCAGTTTCACTTGTTCTTTGGAGAGAGATTATGCCTCATATGGAATTTCCTTCAGAAGTCAAACAAAAAGTCAGGCAGTAATGTAAATGAGAAAAGGTAAGAAAGTTCAAAGGGAAGTAGAGACAGGAATGAAGACAGGCAAGAAAAAGTATGAAAATACCATGAAACCTGTGAATTTAGATGGCCAAAGATAACTAAATGAACTAATGGGCTATTCTTTTCTTAGAAATGTTGCAGTTATGTTTGCGGTGTTTTTCTCCCCTTTAGACTGCTGAAGTGCTAATTAAATTTCTGCTTCTGATGCTGGAGGTTCTGAGAAGAAATTTGTCTGAAATGAGGACAGGAAGAAAGAAAACAGAGATAAATACTCATTATGAAGGGCAAACTTTGAAAAAAGAAGAGTCAATAGTTTTAGAGACATTTAAAAAATATGTTTGAGGCAATTCTGCTAATACAGGTTTTTCTACATTGTTCCTCCTCTCCCCCTTTTTTAAAAAGTAGCATATTTAACATGATAAATACAATTTGGACATGTTTATAAAAACTCTTCTGTCATGGGGCTTTATTCTTCCTCAAAAAAATTTTATGAGGTCCTAGGCTTAGAAGAAAGAATAGTGTTCAGTGCTGGAATTTTCTGAATCACACTAGTTGGAGACCGAAGGAAAATACTGACATATTGTTACTTTACTGTGCCACCACACAGGATGAATTACTGGTTATATGGTATATAACTATAGTGTTACCCAGGGCTCCTAACGTCTATAGGGACCTCTGTGCGCCAGCCAGAACTTGGCAGCACTGAACCTTTCGCAAAGATGACAGTAAGGAAGAAATATGGTTTCAGGCTGGATGCTATTCACTTGGACAAAAAGAAATGCAGCATGTCAGTCTTCAGGTGCTGTCCCATGCCCTAGTCCATTGCTATTCCCCAGATGCTCCCTCTCTCCCTGCTTCAAGCTGTCCAAAACAATCAGTTTGTAAATTAAGCTGAGAAAGCCTGAGCATTTGCTCTGCTTTGTCTGAACAAACAGTGTATTCAGATGTATGGTATTTATCTGTAGATCATGGAAATCTTTCCAGTGCCTAAATTTCCTCCTTTAGCCCTTATAACAATCAAAGAATCATGTGCCTTCTTTATGAGAGACCTTGTTGTTGCTCAGCTGGGTCTGTGGTCATAGATTTAATACTGACATCCTAAACCAGCACAATTTCTCACCATGACCTATTTCCTGATAATCTCTGGGTGATAATGCAGTTGTTTTTGTTTCCAAGAGATGTGGTGGTTTATTTACTCCTTCCCATTTTGTGATGTATACTTGGCCAAAGTCAGTATCTGTAACTGGGAGATGACTGGATATTTGCCATTTTTTTGCCTGCAGAATTGTCTCTCCCTTGCTTAATATATTCAGTGGCACATTTCTTATACGGCATATTTCCTCTACTGATACAGTGGCTTATGCATGTGTCCGGGAATTGTGTTTCCCTTTGATTTATTAACTAAATACAAAGGTTCTGTCCTCTTATTGCTGTCTTTATACACTCAAGTCTTGGCACGTTTCAGCAATTCCAGCTAGAGCTCATTTAGGTCTGTTTTCTTTTGAGCCTTGTTTGTTTTACCATGTTACTTTCACAATAACTATTTTTAGGTTTTCAACATTCATTTTTACTCAGGTTTTTTTATTCCTTCAGTAAGTAGAATATGCCTGTAAGAGTGGTGGCAACCCAGGTGAATATCTTTATGCAGATACCCACTTTCAGTTCTTATTTGGTGCTATGAACTCTTGGTTCTGCATCATAACAAAATACAGGTCTAAAGACTTCCTTAAGATTAGTTGTGGGCCTACTTTTCTTACAGTTAATGATCTGCCAAAACGTAAGAGAAACGCACTGTTCTGCTCTTGTCTCAGATAGTTTCATAGCTTGCTTTCTTAATGGGTATATAAAATGAACTCTTCTATTGGCTCTTAGATCCATTGTTGTTCCTTTTCAGTTCCCCAAACTTCCTGCTTTTGTCTCTTGCAAAGAGAATAAAGCAACTAAAGAACCAAATAATGATATCCAGAGCCAGCCAAAGCCCAGAGCTGTTTTCCCACAGCTCCCTTGAAACATCAGTAATGACACTACACTTAGAGACTGTGCAGGTTTTGTTTGTTAATGTCAATAAAGAATCCTGTAGAACGAATGACAGGTATGATATATGAAGACAGATATAAAACATTTTGTGCCTTAGCAACATAACCCGGATCTGTATTCTAAGCCCAGTTTACCCCAATAAAGTTCAGGGTGTTCATGCCAGGCATTGATTCAGGCTTGTCTTTCTCATAACGAGAATACCAGCGAAATATCATTTAATATGCATGGGACTAGCGTCTCCTGTGAACCCACAGCCACTGCAAATTTTGGTGCCTGAGGAAAACTAGTGAATCAAAAAAGTAATGAACCTTTAGCCAATGTTTTTGTGTATATATGTATATATTTATGTATATTTTGTATATGGGTTTTTCTTAGAGAAAGCAGAAACATACTATCTTGCAAACATGGAATTTCAGAGAGCTGAGCACACAAGTTATCAGCTCAGTTGCTGGTTTGAATCTGCATCTTGCTATTCATATATTAGTCCTTTTTAGAAGAATATTTCTTATATATTTCTCTGTAGCTTCCGCTGTCTGTTACACATTTTTCAAATATTATAATTTTTCCCCAAAGAACATCCAGTATAAAGGATAAAATTGCCTCTAATTAGAGCTTGATGGCTGCCAGTAGCCCTGTCTTTGAGAGGCAGAATGACTCAGGTGCTATATTAGAGGGCGGAGAGAACACCAAACTTGCTGCGTGTAAATAGAACCATTTCAGTGTTTGCTTCTCAGCTTCCTGGTAAACAGAAATGAAGTGTGTTGTTTTTATCACCTGAATGTGTGTGTGAAGTTGGTAACATTTGAGATTAATAAAAAAATACTTTCCACAGTTTTCTAGGGGTGAACCAGACTGCTAATCGTGCCTAGAGGTCTTTACACATTGTACCAGGGAAAGAGAAAACTGGAATGATCAGAGAAAGAAGCTCCTAGAAAATGATTTCTACAGGTGATTAACCTAATGAGCACTGGGATTTTCATACAGACTGTCAGCTTCTTCTGGTGTTAGCACTTGAGACTCATGAGTCTGATTCTTTCAGTTCTGCTCCTGGCTCTCATGTATGCAGTTTTATTTTTCTAGCATTAGTAACATTAGGCAGCTCTTCCTTTTTTAGCCTGGCTTACTTCTTTTCAAAATGACAGTAGTATTTGCTTACCTTACAGAGTTACTATGAACCTTAATTAAGCATCCCTTGAGCAGGCTGGAGAAGGTTGGACAAAAGCTTCTGTTGAGGTAACAGCAATTTTCTGAGACTGAACAGTGTCAAGCAGTGTAGGGTAGTTCATATCCTTTTACTTGCTATTTGTCAGGCAAAGGGATGAGATACTAGATTGGTAGATTAGGAGGTAGCTAGTAAAACTAGACAATTTTCAGACTTTTTCTTTTTTTTTTTTTTTTTTTTTTTTTTTAATAAATAGGAACTTGGCCACATTCATTTGAAGAGGTGGAGAGGCTGAAACTACACGTGCATTTAGCTCTAGCTGGAAGATTCAAGCATCATCAAAAAAGTTAAGAGTCCATAAAAAAATGATAAGAGCACTTCCCATAGTCCTTTTCACAGCTGCACTATTTTCCCTTGTAAACGCTAACCTGTTTTATTTCAACATATGCTTTGGCTTTTCAGTTCAAAACTACATATTTCATTCTAACATTAACATTGTACGTCATGAACATGGGTCAAAATTATCAGTTATATGTCTGTATGGGCTGTAAATGAATGTCTTGTAACTTTCTGAATTTAGAGCATGAAGGAGGTTTCACCCTAAGATTTATATATCCCTTCCAGCAGGTGGAAATAAAAATAACTTCACAAGGGGTTAACTGTTTGTTAGCACTCTAGATGAACCCAAGATAATCAGTAGTTGGAAGGAAGCTAAAGCTGCTATGTGACCATGTTAATCTGCAGCTCCAAAAGCAGAGGCTCAGCCTCAACCCCATCATCACCAGTGCTGGATATGATTGTCACCTTTTCTTATTTGCATCAGTGTCGTGGTTTAAGCTCAGCTGGTAACTCAGTACCACACAGCTGTTCGCTCACTCCCCCAGCTTTCCTCTCCCACTCCTGGAGGGATGGGGAGGAGAATCAACAGAATGTAACTCCCACTGTTTGAGATAAGAACAGCCCAGTAACTAAGGTATAACACAAATCACTGCTGCTACCACCAATAATAATAATGATAAAGGAAATAACAAGGGAAGAGAATGCAACTGCTCACCACCCGCCGACTGGTACCCAGCCCAACCCAAGCAGCGATCTAACCCTTCCGGGTAACTGCCCCCAGTTTATATACTGGCCATGCCATACTGTGGTATGGAATACCTCTTTGGTTAATCTGTCTCAGGTGTCCTGTCTCTGCTTCCTCCCAGCTTCCCCTCCTCCCTGGCAGAGTATAAGACTCAGAAAGTCCTTGGTCAGAGTAAACATTACTGAGCAGCAACTAAAAACATCGGTGTTATCAGCGCCATTCCCAGGCTGAAAATCAAAACCACAGCACTACACCAGCTACTAAGAAGGACAAAAATGACTGCTACTGCTGAACCCAGGACGCTCAGTCAGCATTGTACAGCCCCATGGTAATCAGAGAACAGCTCCATTGACCTCTGTTTTTCATTTACAGGTTTGGGTTTCACCTGAATCCATTTCTTAGTGTAATTGTCCATCTGGCTGGATGAAGGAGGGAGGATGGATCAGATGGGCAGCAGTCACATCCTCCTTTTCAACACAAGTCTGGACTAGTGGTCGTCTAAAGGGTTGAACCATCATATAAAATGCTTTCTGATTAGGTTTTGCATTAGAGACATTTGGGGACAAAAGGGGAAGTTTCATCTGAGTGGAAGCCCACGGTCAATTTAGAATACAAAATGAAGCATGTGTCTGCCAATTTCATATGTGCTTTTTTTTCTTGTAGGAAGGGTATCTTCAAAGTGACTTGTGAAGAGCAAGAGGTTCTCCCCTTTGGGGGTGGTGCTTCATAGATAGCATGCTATTTCCCTACAAGCTGTGCAAGAAAACTCAGGATCTGCTAAGACAGGGTTTCTGCATAGAGAACACTCCTTAATGTTTAGCATTGACCACTGGTCCTGATGGCATATATCACAGCAGTGGAAAAAATATATGAATGTTGAGGATCTCAAACAAATGTGTAACCTATATTAAAAATAGGATCATTGATTAATACATAGTTATAATAATATATTTCCATATAATAGATTTATAATGTTGTTCAACAGTTAATTTTCTTTTAAAAACAAATAAATAACTTTTCAAGTGGGCTGGAGAATATGAAAATGATACATTTTAACTGAATGTAGTGTTTCAGGTTTAAATCAAAATGAAATGTTTCAGAAATAAGCAGTGCCATATCAGCCCTTCCAGCTCAACTGCTAAAGTATATGATCTTAAGGAAAATAATCAAAATTATAAGAATCCTTAGTAATCATCTGAGGTTTCTTTCCCTTTCTGCTCAGGTAGACCAGCAGTCTTTTTACAGTCTTGCGAAGTGACACTGATACTGGAGAAAATAATAAAAAGACCCACTTTGCTTCTTGGAAAATTGCAACTGTGAGGATTTAGTGTTATTTAGGATCAGTAGCAAAGCAAGAGAACAAAGCAATTGAATGCTTTGTTTGAAAACAGGGATTTAAATTCATATGTCCTTTATCTTGAGCCTTGCAAAGCTTACTGAGTTGCTGAGGTTCAAAATATATATATGTTTTGTTTTTTTTTCTTGTTAGCTGTAGGTCTCTTGATCTTATTGTAGCAGAAGAATTTGTCCTAGAGTGAGAAGCAGATATAGAAAGGGGAAAGACAAAATAAAAGCAATATGTTGTTAAGTAAACGATTCCATAAGATTTAATGGAGATGTCAGGATTAATCAAAAGAAGACAGAAAATATGGAGAAAATTTGAGTCTAGTAGCTAGGTAATGAAAGATTACAAAGCATCTCTTACCGAAGTAAAGCACCTTCACTTTTCTGAAAAAGAGAAACTGGGTTCCAAATGCTGAGAGAGCTGAACATTCCTCTATCTAATTTAGGGGCCAGCAAGTAAGAAGAATAACTATATTATGAAAAGTCAGTTGGAGCTGTGAAAACTGAATGATTGGAAATGTTTGTAGTTTAAAATTAAGTTTTCAAAAGACCTCAAGCTTAACTAAGCCTTTATTTCCACACTGCTTTTGATAGGAGAACAGCATTTTCAAGCAGGCACACATAAGGTGTCTTTAGCAGCTGTGGGCTATCACGTGCTCTTTGCGCATGATCTATTTTCCATGGTAGGGGGTTGTATACAGAACCATTGTGCCTTAGAGAAGTGATTATATCTTGTACAGCAAATTGTTCTTACTGGGGTTCCTGGTTGCACTGGGGGTGAAATAAACGATGTTTAGCATCATTTGGAGGATGCAGATTTTCTTCTCTCCCTCAATATAGGTAGATGCCCTATGCACAGAATAAACCAAACTCTCCTTCTAACTGCTTATCACCCCCACCCTACCACCACCTACCTAGATCCTGAGGTGGTGTTTGTTACACCATCCCACTGCTTTTCCAAATACCAGGCAGCAATTCAGATAGCCTTTATGTAGCCACAGTGTGTTAATGTCAAAAAAAGCAGGATGCCATCCTCATTCCTTCTTATTTCCTAAGCAACAACATAAGAGTATACCAGATAGACAGTCTTGATTACTCTTTCCTGCTGCAGGGTTGCTGGGAGACCTCAGTCCATGCTCAATTCTGCATGCTGTGGGCCTTGTGTTCCCAGCCCGCGGTGCACACAAGCTGATTGTTCTGAGGTGCTGAGTCTGTAATCATCTCAATGGGAATCAAGAGCACTCCGGCTAATACATGAGCAGATGAATAGTTGTTTGTAGCCACTACAATGTGGTAGAGTTCCTTGCTCTTGCTTTTGTGGTTGAGATTTCTGAAAGAGAAAGGTTGAGAGCCTTATTGAGTCAACAGAATAAACTGGAAACATGTAGGTTTAACCTGAGTACTAGTAACACATGAAATAATACAGAACCCTGCAAATTCTAATCAAACTGCTGGAAAATCGATAGTAATGCAGAAGCTGATCTCAAACCCAAGCCACAGGGCCTATTGGGATTGGGTTTGTGTGGATAGCCACAACATCCTGTTAAATGGACAATACCAGGTTTAAAAAAATATTTAGAATCCCTTATATATTTTTTGATCTGTTTTATTCTAGGACATGTTCTTATTGCAGGAATCATTTGAACAGACTAAGATAAGAATTATGCTTTTTTTAAGGAGTCAAGAAAAATTACTGTCCACAGCTTGTGTTTTTCTGATATTTAGATCTCATTGTGCCCATGTATACCTTGTGCTCTGATACAGATCCTGCTAAGTTGCAAAGAATGAGTCTGTGCATTCCAGTCACTGTATTAGATGAGGTTTCATATCAGTATGGACTTAGATTTTGACTGTGTGTGTTTTGTTGGTTTTTGGTTGGTTGATTGGCTTTGTGGGTTTTTGTTTATTTTATTGATATATTTGTTCCTTTGTATCATTCATAAGTGGTCATCATTTTGTGGCATTATTGGTTAATATCAAATGCGAAAGCATTTAAATTTCTTGTTGGGAGAAATATAATTGTTATATGTGATTTTACTTTCACTAAATGGTGCCAAACCACTGGTATTAGGAACAGTTAAGTGGAAATCAAACTAACTGCTGCAGGACAACAGTGTTTTAAGGCATTATTTGTTATAGTTGGAAAAATTGGCATCTTCATGCGGTCACAATGTCCATTGTGACAGACCATTTGTGAGGAGCTAACTGAAAACTTTTTGTTCTGCCTTCAGACTATGCTGGTATTGCCAGAATTGTTTGCATGTGCCTGCCATCTAACTGAATTTATCAAGTTCAGGTAAAAAGTCATGCAACTGATGTTGCTGTGTTGCTGCTGCACAATATTTGACTTGTCTAAAACTCTACTGTCTGGGGCAGGGCACTGAAAGTCAATAAACTGGGTATCTGTAGATATATCTGTAGATACATCTGTAGATATAGAGGATTCATAGGATTTAATGATTTGATGCTAACTGGGTTCCTTTTCTTTGCCCATTTGATACATAGTGGGTTACTTGTCGTGGGGGTGTCTTATCTCTGCTAGTAGCTACTAATAATTAGTCTTTCCCTGGCTGAGATCACTAACCTTAGAAATGGAGCAATACAATTGACTGAGCAGGGGAAAAATGAGTTTGCTCGCAGCTATTTTTGGTTGTGATAGCAACAGAGTAGGTGGAGATGCTCCAGTGCAATTACAAGGTCATTTGCTTCAGGCCCTATAGCTTGCTGAGTTTTTCAAATGTCAAAGACAAGCGGAGAATAAAGCTATGTTAGTCTCAAAAAGCATGAAGTTGCTGTGATTGTTAGCATGGCTACTGTTTTGCACTGCTAGTAACATAGATATAGTTGTATGTTTGTGACTTATACTATGTAGTCTCATCACAATCAATCTGCATATCTTACAGTATTCCACTCTTAGGAATTTCTGCATGACTGAGGAAATTTAAATTATCTCTTTATTTATAAATGGTGCTCTGAAGACACATGCCAGGGGATACTGCTAGTGCAATGCCAAACATAAGTGCTTCTCCATGATCAGAACTTCGTGCAACAGACCTGTGAGACTCCTTGTTGCAGAACAATGTTGCAGGTAAGAGGAATTTATGTGGGCTCAGTGGAAGATAGGAGGGGAGACTGGTGGAAATATTCATTGGAGGTTGCTAAATAAACGAACCACAAAATGCACAAGAAATCTATGGACAAGTATTAGAGTAGAAAGTATCATACTTGATTTATCCTGGTCGCTTTTCCTAGGTTTACACTAGTAGCCACTGTTGAAGACAGAGGGCTGGGCTAAATGTGCTCTGAAACATTCCATGTCCATCAGGATAATCCATATCAATATTATATCACACTTTGTTCAGAGGAGGTATCTTCCTTTTTTTTCTGCCATTCTTACCAACATGCCACTGTTTTGGGCTTTATCCATCTATGCTGTGCCATGTCTTCATTCTTTCTGCCCTTTATTTTGTGACTTCTCTAATTTGCTGTTGTTACTTCACAAATTATACACCAAATGCCAGTATTTTCCCCACAGTTATGAATTCTGAATTTTGTCTTGAATATGTTAATAACTCAGAGATCTTATTTTTATATATAAAAATACATTTTTTATATTATTTTGAGAAAAAATATAGTAAATTATTCTGCATCAAAATACATTTGATAAGTTTTGGCACTTGCAAATCACTGATCTTCATTCATACTGCAAATGCACTGCTAGAGCTGCAATGGCTATAAAGTAATATTTTAGACAAAGTTTGTACAGAATTGTAGGTTTAAGTATGCTACATGTTAAGATTGAGGCCCACCAACAAGTTACAAGAAGGTTAAGACTGGTATAATCAATAGTCGTAAGAGTCAGGTACTGAGTCAACCCACAGAGGTTACTGGACTGGCTTGATGCTGTAGGGGTACAGAGTCTATCAGTTTTATTTATCAGGACAAACATTTTTACTGAATGTGACTATTTTATACCAAAGCAATTCTCAGTATGGGTAAGAGGGCAGAACAATGTCTCTGTCCTTGCCTGGAATGTGCAGCCATAACACTCGTGAATGTTTGGACCATGCAAGTAATTACACTGATGTTAGTAGCTCTTCAAAATGAATAAGGTTGTACATATGAGTTCTTAGGCTCATATCAGTCTCCCAGTGTGCTGCTCACACTCTCTATACTGCAAACTTCACCTTTGCATGTGGCCTGCTGGGTTCATCAAAGTAGTTGAGTTGAAGCCAAAGGTCTAGAAAAGAGAAGACTGGGAAGAAAAGCCTTTGAAGACACGGGAAGAGGCTAGTTCTACCTCCTGAAAAGTTCATGCTAACTGTGAGTACCATTTCTTGTTAAGTGTTCAAGGCCTAAAGTCCCCTTTGCAACACACTGTTATGCATATTCTGAGAAAACAATCAGGCTGTGGCTGTACACTGCCTCTCCTGTCATCTCCAGATGAGTCTTCACGCTCATCTCATACACACGTTCACATTTGCCATCTTTAGTATTCACATATGCACAATGGTTTTGCTGTCTACGCAGTCTTTTATAAATAAAGGCTTGTTTCTGAGCCATGTGTTTGGGTGCAGAGGCTCTTAAAGATATCCTGGGTGAAGTGTATGTTCCAGCACCAAGGGGCAGTATAGGGAAAAGGGAAGAGTACAGCTAGGACACTGGAAAAGAAGGATTTGTGGTAGCTTGAGTTGTTGAATATAAATGTGTATACAACATTTTTATTTCTTATATATATAATTTATATATAAAATAATACATTCAATTTTCTACTTACACAGAAGAAAAGGAAAAAGGTATACATGAGTTGGTACAAGAAAGAGGAGAATGAAAAACAATTATAATAATAAATTACAGATGTGGTTGAGCTTTGTAAAACACTTTGTATTTAGGTTGCTATTGGAAGGCAGAAAGCATTGTCCAGAACCAATAAATAGTAGGTAGTGAAGATCACATCTGCTTTACATTCTAATTAAGATTTCAAACAAGCAGCTGAGATGCATGTTCTCTGTAACCAACTGACTGTGGTGTTTCCAGAGCTCTCTGTTGAGATGAAAGGATCTTAACAGAATTCATCTGAGTTATACCACCACCAGGCGGTTCTATCAGTCAGTCACTGGTGTTATCAAATATGTGTGCGGAAGTACCACATTTAGGCCCTAATTTTAACAGTGGTTAAGAAGGTATTACTGATTGCATGAGAGAGTCCTTGTCCCAAAGAATTTACAGTTTGAATGCAGTCAGAATAAAAGATGAGAGAGTAAATGGGCACAAGAAATTAAAATGAGCTTAGGCAATATTTTTTCATGCCAGTCAGATATGAATGGAATCCAGAATTTTAAATTCATAGTCCTATGCCTTAGGTATAAGAGAATACAACACATGTCTGTGTGCAATGCTTGCTCATGATACTGTTAGTCTTCTGAAAGTATTTTCAGAAGCAGTGATGACTTGAAAGGTAACAGAGAAAACCTCAAGAATGCTCCTTCGCTGCCCCTGAGGAGCTTCAGAATTGCATCCACCCATCGTGTCCATGCATAAACTCTTTTTCTCAGTGCTGATTTTTGTTCTTGCCTAGGAAGGTCTAGATTGGAACAGGGGGATTTACCTGGCTTATGCAGTAATAGAGATAGATGGTAAGGCTCATCCTCCATAAGAAAGGCCAGTATTAAACAGCATGTGCTAATGATAAATATTTTAAAATCAACAGGGTAAGATAATTTCTGCAAGAGTAGTAAATAAGCTATGGAGTTTTGTAAACAGCTTATGTTAATATCTAATATCTCTTGAAAGAGAAAAATCTAAATTGTTGGAGGGCTGCCGTTTGTATAATTTATATATGTTAAAAGAGATAGACCAATGAACAGTAGACCAGTTAGGTTGATTCATTGACGGATAAGATAATGAAACAATTAATTTGGGACTTTATTAATGAAACATTAGTAAAAATATAAATAATATCAGGAAACTTAGTTTTGTTGAAAGCAAGCCTTGTCAAAAAAAGCTTTAATCTTTTTTTTGAAAGATTAAGAACCTTGTTAATGAAAACAACTTTGTCGGTACAATGGATTTGTTGGATTTCTCCAGGGAATTTGATTTAGTACCACATGGCATCTTGAGAGGAAAAAAAACCCAAACTAAAAATGATACAGAATGAACAGGATTTAAGTGGATTAAAACTCTCTCACTAGCAGAGCTGAAAGCGCAGCAATTAATAAAGATTATCAGCAAAGTCTTTAGTAATAAGATAATATTTAGGTGCAACTCTACTCCATTTTGTTTCTTTTGGTATAGCCTATTGGTAAAATACACTAGTGGCATACAGCCCTCAGAAACACAAAATTCTGAGAATGCTTTTAAATTTCATATCTGCTTTGCATCTCTCTAACATGACGCAGAAGGCGGAATTCAGTTCATTTAAAACAAACAAAAAAATAAATTAAAAGAGGTGCCATTTTAAGTATCCTGAGGAACTGGACTCAGCTGCCCTGGGACTGGTAAATATGACCTACAAGAAACCCCAAAATTTTAGAAGAACAGCTGGGGCCATGTGTGATGTCTCCTATCAATCAGAAAAGAACTACACACACGTTTAGGCAAGCAAATCCTACCAAAACTAATGTCTATCTGGTGGAGGTTTCTCTCCCAGCCATGCTCTTACTCACAGCTTCTGATACAGTACTTACAGTCTAACAGGTGAAGGTTACTAGCACCTAGGAGCACCTGAGCTGGACTTCTGAAATATTCAGTAAACCCTGTGTTAAGTAAGTTTGCTGATTGCTAGAAAGATGATACCCAGTGCTTGCCAGCCCCTTTGAAATCACTTTTAGCTACATAAAATACAAATTAAAAAAAAAAAAAAAAAAAAAAGACTGGAAAACCTCTTGTTCTGTGAACTTCAAACTGTTTATTCAGTTTACCAAAAAAAAGATTGAAAGATTACCTAATTATTTTGTTGAGGTCACTAGACATGGAAAGCTATGATAATGAGAAGATTTGCAGTCTTGCAGACAGAGATATAATGAAATGTAATTTGCTGGAAGTCAGACATATTCAAGCTTGAAATAAAACACAATTTTGAACACTAAGTTTAATTAAACATCGGAAGAATCTCCATGGAGAAGGTGATAGATTTGCCATTGCCTAGAGTCTTTCAGGCAAAACTTCAGTTTTGGACACCTGTTAGTCCAGTTTCTAGGAAAATTTGGAAATTTTCAAACTAGATGATCATAGTTTCTGACAATAGAGGACACAAATTTATAAACAAAAGGAAATAAGCTCTAATCTTCCAAGAGAACTTATGCTGTTGGAAAATTTGCTCCATCTGAGAAATGAGAAATACTGGAACCACAACAAAATCCTTCCATAGATGAATGTGTGACTATTCTCTCAGCACACGTTTTGAGATTGCCTCTGTAGAAGTCAACATGGCATACTGCTTTTCCTCTTGATAAGCATATATTTGTAGAGAAGTAGAGATAAGGTCACTTGAATAACAATCTCAAGCAATGAACACTTTTGCCTCTTTATTTAATTGCACACTCAAGCATCAGCTTTTATTGACTTTTGTTTTCTTCCCTTGTACATTCTTATTGCTGTCAACATCACTGTGCAGCAAATACATTTTCCCTTCTTGGACAACTACTCTCCTATAATCATCTTAATTCCCAAGCATTCCTACTGATTCTAGAAGTACAAAATAATAGCTGTACATTTCAGAGGTCCTTCATTCTTGAACAGCAAAGTCAGAGGAAATGTGCTTTGCCCCAGCAATCATGCTGATGTGAAGAATACCCACGCTGTAAGGATATGGGTCTGAGGGAAGAGACGTCAGCTGTGAAGAAGAGTGTTAGGGAGAAACCCCAGATGGATGTCAAGAGAACGACTATGTATGGCTTACTATGTAAAATGCAGAAGGAGATAATGATAGACGTACTAAAGACATGAGGATACAAAAAGAGGAAAGAAGAATTTCTGTCTTGGACCACAATTCTTGTTTACCCTTTTATCCCTTTCAGTTGACTCATTCTTGCTTCTTGTCCAGTAAGAAAACAAGAGAGGTGCAAGCTGCACACTGTTGTGTGTAGAAAATTAACTCTATCCCAGCCAAAACCAGGACACAAGCCTATATTTAGACTTGAATTTCAGATCCAGCTTGTATCTCAAGTTCTTTCCAGTGGTATGGACATTCAGCTGTGTTGGTACAGTTCACTGTGTTGTATCACAGGGATGACTTATGACTAGATTTAAATTTGGATTTCATATTCTTTAGAAAATATGAACCACTTCTAATTTTACTTTTTAAGTATCTTCCTTCTCACCACATACATTTGATTGAAAACTGTGTTGTATGAATACATGTATATAATTTCTTTAAATTTGTTGAAAGAAATTGATAGTGGAGGGCTGGAGAACCTGCTAGGTAGGCAATGGACAGTAAAATAAAGATTAAAAGATAAAGAGTAGTTATGGGAATTATATTGTTTAGTTTCAATCTAAGAACAGATTGATTCAATTTAAGAGAAATGATTCTTCATTATGTTCACTGTTTTCCTTTTAGGTGCTTTGTCAGGGTTTGTTAGCTCTATACCGGCCTGGTGATTCTTATGCTCTAGAAGAGTGCTTTACTAAAAGAGGCTTCTTTTTCACAGCCTTTCTCTGTTTGATGTTAGGCACCTGTCCATCTTCAGTACTTTTCTTTGCAACAGTGATTGCCATTGAATCCTGGCTAGCTGTCTTTAAGCAAAGATTTTACACTTTTTTATCCTGTGTGTCCTACGTCTTAGTTTCCATCCTTTTTCCCATCAACAACTCTACCAATCCTGTGGCACCTCACTTGGAAAACTAATATTAGGAAAGCTTTAACATCACTGAGGCTGCCCAATGGGAACAGAGAGGAGAGATCAGCCTGAAACTGGTTCTCGCACAGAGCAATATCAGGGTTTGTATTTCTTAGCTCATGAAATCATTGCCCATAGACCTCAGTCAAACTGCCCCAATATTTACAGCTTCCTATGGTAGTGAATATTAAGACAGGAAATAATATCAAAAATTTTAGCACTGCAAGGCACCCTGATTCTTATGATGAATGCCTCTTTAAGTGAATAAATAGGTAAACACAGATAGTAGATGTGCATGGGATGGATGGATGGATGGATGGATGGACAGATAGCTACAGGAATTATATGTATCCATGTTGCATGTACTGAAAAAAAGTGATGACTACAAAACTATCTCAGGAAAAACTGTGAACTTTCTCATTCAATGATCAAAAGTTCTGCCCTTTCTGTTAGCTTAATGAAAACAAAAAGCAAAAAAGGAAATATCTCAATTAAAGGCCACAGCAGATTTAAAAGAAATGTGCTGATTTCAGTAAAAGCAGCTGACATACCCCCCCCCATGTGGAGGAGGGTTTTGGCATGAATCCTGCAAACCGTGGGTAAAGAGTAATTGCCAGCAGACTTTGCACCTCCACAGAAAGATAAAATAAAATGTAGTTGAAGCATTTAAAAATACATTACTTTTCTTATGTTTTACACTCTAAGAGGGTGCTGACAGGGGTGGAACATCACAGAAAAAAGTCCTACCAGCACAATCAGTGATAAGTGGCTGTGCTTTTTATTTGCATTTACTTCATTCTGTTCTTTCTTTTCTTTGCAAAAGACTAAATTGATTATCAATTTTATTTCAGTAAGTTCCATCTTTCCCTACAAAGTCAAGATAACATTTCATGCCATGATTTTAAAGCAAATTTTTGCTGCAAGTGTGGAGTCATCACACTTCTTTGTTAAGGCTTTCAATTTTTATTTTAATGACATATGTCTCATTATTTCAGAGGCGAAGAAAAATCAGTCCTAATTTTAGCCAGGCATGCTGGGCCCACAGATGAAAAATATGAGCTTGGGCCAGACCTGTGAATTGCTCTGAAAACTTGCTAGCTTACATTCTCTGTCACACTCAAATTTTAGAGTAAAATTTCAGTCTTCTCTACTGAGTTACGTACTTAAAAACATTTAAATTGGTTCCTCTTTAATAAGCATCATTATTTCTACTACATATCTAGAAACCTGATTTCTTTTGAAAGTAAACTTTTAGTGTTTTCAGTTAATTCAATCCTACTAAAGGTTTCACAGAATCCCAGAGTGTTTGAGGTTGGAAGGAACATCTGGAGGTCATTTTGTCTAACCACCCTGCTCAAGCAGTGAGACCTAGAGCAGGTTGCCCAGGAGTGCGTCCAGACAGCATTTAAGTATCTCCAAGGATGGAGACTTCACCATCTCCATGCGCAGCCTGTGCCAGTGCTTGATCACCCTCACAGTACAAGTGTTTCCCAATGTTCAAAGGAAACCTCCTGAGTTGCAATTTAGGCCCACTGCCTAGGCACCATTGAGGCTCTACCTTCATTGCACCATCCCTTCAGGTACTTATATACATTGATAAAATCCCCCTATAAGCCTCCAGGCTGAGCACTCCATGCTCTGTCTCTCCTCATAGGAGAGATGCTCCACTGCCTTAGTCATCTTTATGGTCCTCTGCTGGACAGCAGTCTGGGCCTCACCACATTAGTCTTGGCTCATTCTGCTGCACAGTCTTTCAGCATTACCTCCACAGGCCTTATACCCCTATTTTCCCTAGTTCTTTTTATGCTGTGTCCCATGTCACTCATGCTTGACATTATGATATAACCCCCTACATTTAATGTGCCATGATGTTTCAGGTGTTTTCTATTGCTAAATCACACATGCAAATAGTTACTATCCCAACAGTTATTATAGAGGACACATGAATATATGGGTTTCTAGTAAGTGTTAAAAATAAGTTTAGGTTTCTCCAGAAGCTGGCAGTACTGAGCAGTCCAGATGTAAGTCACTGTACAGTAATATGGCTGGCTGCTCAGGATAGCTCCCTGAGGCAGATGCCTTTAGCAATGTGGGCATAGCTTGAATGGAAAAAGTAGTCTTCAGGGATGTTAAATCCGAGCATGACCTTTCAGCAGATGGCACATTTTTTGTAGCTGAGCTCTGGGTCACATAAAAGTAGAAAAACTAAGCTATTCCTTATGCTGAGAACTGCTGAAGGTCCATGTTGTGGTTTAAGCCCAGCTGGTAACTCAGTACCACATAGCTGTTCGCTCACACCCCCAGCTTTCCTCTCCCACTCCTGGAGGGATGGGGAGGAGAATCAAAAGAAGGTAACTCCCACTGGTTGAGATAAGAACAGCCCAGTAACTAAGGTATAACACAAACCACTGCTGCTACCACCAATAATAATAATGATAAGGGAAATAACAAGGGGAATAACAGCCCGACCCAAGCAGCGATCTAACCCTTCCGGGTAACTGCCCCCAGTTTATATACTGGCCATGACATGCTGTGGTATGGAATACCCCTTTGTCTAGTTTGGGTCAGGTGTTCTGTCTCTGCTTCCTCCCAGCTTCCCCTCCTCTTTGGCAGAGCATGAGACCAAAAAGTCCTTAATTGGAGTAAACATTACTTAGCAAGAACTAAAAACATCGGTGTTATCAGAGTTGTTCCCAGACTGAAAGTCAAAACCACAGCATTGCACCAGCTAAGAAGGAGAAAGATGACTGCTACTGCTGAACCAAGGGCAGTCCATCATAAGGGAGCCCCTCTGCAGCAGCATAAGTGAAGGTCAGATTTTCGCATTCTGTCAGCTCTGGGACAAGGTCCTAGTTATCATACTTACATACCTGTGGCACTGGATTTTTCATGGCACAGCAGCAGTATTTGGAGGTCTTACATAAACACAGGTTACAGAAAGTTGAAATAAATTTGCAGAAGCTAAAGTGTATATTAAAATGTAAATAGCAAGGGAGAACAGTTTGTGTAAGATTAAGGTGAAAAATATATCTGATGATTATAAAACTTGATGTAATGAAATATGACAGGGTGGGGCCCTAGGGCTGAAATAAACTAGATTTCACTCTTTAGACTACACTATGCTAGAGAGAAGATACAGAAAATAGAAAAAGTGATGCTGTAACAAAAATGGTTTGGAAATTGAGATGGAATTAATCAATACAGTTTTTACCCCACATAAATCTCCTGTCAGTATCTTTGAATATGAGTTTTATTTGGCCTTGCTTATTTAAAGCTTACTTAACTTTTTAAAAGATTTGTGTTTTCGTTTTTCTCTTTTAAATGAGTGGAATATGTAAATAATCATAAGAAGGAAAAAGTGATCATTAGCCAAGGAACATGTGGACAATTTGTATTACAATGTGATCTGAGTGCTTGTGTTTCCCTTAAGCCACTTTGAAATCTACCTATGGATAAGTGTGCATCCTCATGTATAGTCATGCAGGCATATTTCTGCTTAGATGTTTCAAGGATAGTCAGAGCAGCAGTCTGATAAGAGGGGAAGAGTGCGGAGATCTGCCCTCACATGAGAAAAGGACTCGCCCTACTGACCATGGCTTACCAGCAGTGATAAGGCTTCAGTCTCTCCATGCCACCTTTCCTTCTGCTTTGTTCTATAAACTTATGCTTTTGTGATCATAGATGTGTTGTATTCATGGCAGATCTGCTTATAAGCATGGCTGTGTTCATTATATAGCCAAAATTTGCTGCCATGGAAAGGACTTACAAGCAGTCCAGACTTATCAGCAGCCCAGTAATGAGCTACATCAATCAGTTTCAATAACACTCTGGAATCAAATATACAGCATTACTGTGTTTATGCACCCATGAAAGAGGCCTTTCCATTTTATTGGCTGGGAAACTGAGTCAAAAGGCATCAGCAACCTGGTTCTGTTGCCATGGAAGTTGATAGCAAAAATCCCTTTTACAGCCACAGAAAATGAAAGGTTGAGTGAGAACTGATACGTCTCAGTAGAAATGCCAAATTTGTTGACTCCCAAGCTTTTGCAATTAAGTCCATCTTTTGTTTCATTTCCTGTTAGGCACCATCAGTAGTTTGTTGCACATCCATGATGCTTCAGAAGAAAGTGACTCTTCTATCTATAATGAACTGATAAAGATTTTCAATTCTGTATATTGGAGGAAAGGAAATAGAAATGTTCTTCTTTAGTGAACAGAGTTTTCATGTGAGGAAGAATCTGGGCTACATTAGTATATATAGGCATTATTTGGTATGTGTTACTGATGGTAGAAGTATTAGACTTTTAAAATCCTGTATGGTGTATTAGATATGTGTTCAGTTACTAGTACTTGGCAGAAGAGGTCAGACAGCACTATGGAAAAAAATGTGCAGTACGTCCTTTAGTGTCTTGAAATCTCAAATTGTTAACAAGGTGTAGGTAAAATTCAGGGAGTGAGAAGTCATCACTCAGCAGTACCTCTCTTCATCAGCAAGTTGCCTTCTGAACATAAAAGGACTCCGCTGTGTCAGAGCAGATTAAGCCCTTTGCTCTTTTTCCTTTTTGTTCCAAGTACAGCATTGGTACCATGCATCCAGTTGTTTGAACAGAGAGGATTGACCTCCTCCTGGGGCCAATTATACAGCCCAACTGTCTGCTGTCATTGCATAGCAGCCAAGGAGCCCAGCCTGGGACTCATGTGGCAGGGTCCTGCTGTAATGAGCATCCCGTGTTTCAGAGGAGGTTTCCTGGCAGTTCCCAAGATGTGGATTTGGATAGCTCAGAGTACCAGCTGTTCTGCTTTCATGGTAATTTCTGGCTGCTGGGACTCACTCTTGGCCACTTAGCACTGGCAGCCCATATGAGTGAGCCACAGATCCATATGTGACAAAGTCAGGTTGTCTTTCACTGGGCTGTGTGCATCAGCCTTGTTATGGGTCAGGGGATGTGCAAATGAACGTCTCTAGAACTGCTGCTGGGGCTTTACCAAAACCCTGGGCATTGCTGGTGCTTGGATCTCCAGCTGCTGCCTAGGGAAACCTTTCAAATCCAGAAAAAGCATTTGGTTGAAAAATTAGAGAGAGGCAGTGAACAATGTACTCAGAACTGGTGAGGCCACATCTTGAATCCTGTGTTCAGTTCTGAGCCCATAACTACAAGAAAGACATTGAGGTGCTGGAGCAGGTACAGAGAAGGGCAATGAATCTGGTGAAGTGCCTGGAGCACAACTGTGACAAGGAACAGCTGAGGGAACTGGGGTTGTTTAGTCTGGAGATGAGAAGCCACGGGGAGGACCTTATCACTCTACAACTATCTGAAAGGGGGAGAGAGCAAGGCGGTGGCTGGTCTCTTCTCCCAAGTAACAAGCAATAGGAGAAGAGGTAATGGCCTCAAGCTGCACAGGGGAGGTTTAGATTGGATATTAGGAACAATTTCTTCACAAAGAGGATAATCAGGTTTTGAAACGGGCTGCCCAGGGAAGTGGTGGAATCACCATCCCTTGAAGTGTTCAAAAACTGTGTAGATGAGGCCCTTAGTGATATGGTTTAATGGTGGTCTTTGCAGTCCTGGAGTAAAGGTTGGACTTGATTTTAAAGGTCTTTTTCAACCTAGCTTATTATATGATTCTATAATTTCTTTTCTCCACATCTCTCCATCTGAGCACACCAGGACCATGAGTCATAAGTTCTCGCAAAAATCAAAGTGCATTTTAAAATTGAACATTCATTTTTGATTTTTCGTTTGAGTGTTGAGGGAGAGTGGGTAGTGGGGGACAAGGGCAAGGGAAATGATGCACTGAAAAATGTCTATTTAATTGTGGGAAGAAGTCCTTGAAAAAAATTAAAGGGCAGTCTTGAAAGTAGTTGATTTTAGGAAAAGGACCTTGTTACCAGCTAAATTTCATACAGTATCAGGATATGGTGAAGCACGACTACAATGTAAGTTCGCAAATAATACCTTGAACTGCAGCCAGAGCTATAACAGTCAATGCTAACACATTTCAAAAAGGCCATTAAACTTTAAGCCTATTTGTAACCATTAGAGAACAGAAAACTGTTCCCAAATCTGCTTGCAGTGAGCTGCTTCTATATCTTCCACAGACTCCTCTGTTAGGTAGAAGATTTGGGTCTGATATAGTTCTTGTCATCTTCTTAATTATGTTGATGATTGGAAAAATCACTTCAAATAAGTGATCTGCGTGCTTATATTTGAAGCACAGAGGAGTGTTTTTCCATTTGCACAAGTGCTGTTGACCAACATCTTCATTATTTCAGTGCTTTCCCCATGCACAGTAATAACAGGATATTCATATTTGTTTCTGGCAAGTTTGAAAACTGGAAGACTCTGGTTCAAAATGATCTAAACATAATTGAGCTGTCAACCAGCTTTTGCAGTCATTTCTCTTGACACTTTGGGAAAGAATACGAAACGCCCCACTGAGAATATGGGGATTGTATGTATCAGTGATCATAAAATATGGTTATTCTACCACTGAAGAAGAGAAGCACGAGTAAAAGAAAAAGATTCTTTATAAAGAAACTGCTTCAGAGGATTTTAAAGGATTCTGTCTCAGTTTCCCCATAGCAGGAAATCAAAGGTATGGATACCATGAAATGTTAAATCAACCTGTTGACCAAAGGTTGGTGATATGTAGGGTGGGGGTGACTGCTATTTCTTCAAAGCTGAAAGCTGTTACATATTTAGTGATGTGAGCAGAGTTACTTAAAAAGGCAAATAGAAAAAAGAAAAAAAAGAGGTGAAGGAAAACTAAAACACATATGACCAATCTGTCAAAACTGATGGGAATATTGCTTTTTCGATTCTTGAATTATGCATTATGAATACTTCATCTGACTCATTTAGTCCACTTTCCCATTTCTAATTTGAGAATCAGTGGCAGAACAGTCTCGGATTCCACATTATTTGCAGATAACCTAAATCCACAGTACTAAAGTTGCTCTAGAACTCCTAAACTTGTGGCAGCTTCACTACCAGCATATGAATCCAGAATGAAGAAGAGGACTTTTTTTTAATGTGTCAGGCATCCAAGCAGTTGAATTCACTAAGGGTTATCTCACATGCAGTTGCTGGCCTGTGGAACACGATTCAGGATGTACTTCCACAGCAAACACTTGCTCGCAGTTCTGTTCACTGCTTGTGAACTGTGATAGACAACTACTTGACTTTCTATGGCTTGTTTCCTCATCTGTTTCATTTACCTATAGAAAATGGAAATAATGGAAAGATACTCCTAGCCGTCACAAAAGTGTTCTCTGTGGCTTGGAAATTGAATTCATTGTGTGAAAACCAGGTACATCCCTGTACCAAGCTCTCATCAAGAATAAGTAGTGAATCATGTCAGTGATGCAGATTGGGTCAGACAAATTCAGAAGGTGAATGGATGATGCTTTGTAATTTAGTGTGGTTTAAAGCCTGTATCATATGCATAGGTACATGGATCAGAACAGAATTACTGTATCCCACATTTGTGAGTTCTAACTCCACACATTCATAAACTTAGCACAAAATAATTCTGTCTGAAATTTTTATGTGGAGTTCCCAATTACTTGCCTAGAATACTGTCATGTTATTGTTTCACTTTCCTCCTCTTAAGGAGCTTTGCTGTACATTGTATGAGTACCAGGTAGTTAACACTTACCTTACATTTATTAAAAAAAAAAAAAGACTAAATGTACAATATGACCAGATTTTTCCTGCGCAGTTTCTAAGTGAATTAAACATCACAGTAGAATCCTTTTTATAGCAGTTGTGCTGCTTTTAGGTTACAGTAGAAACCAGAAGTTTTCACACATGCGTATGGGGAATAGGATGCTTCCATACCTTATTGTCGCTGACCATACTGACTTTCTCTATCAGAACTTGGGGAGGCAAAGTACCCAGGCATACCCATTAACTAACTACTCTATGATTCTATGATTAAGACCCAAAAAAGGCAACAGAATATAAATGTATGCTTTGAGTTTTGTGTGGATTTATGTGCTCTACTGAGCTGTACATTTGTTGTACAAATGGAGGTCTTATCCCTCTTTGCTTGTTTTGTACTTTGTAGGATTCCAGACAAGTGTCTACTGATTATGTTTTAAATTCACCATGATATTATGAAAAGAAAATAATAAGATGTAGTAATGAGCATTATAAAAATCTAATTTTTCCTTGAGATAGGTCAATTTAAATTCAGTGGAGCCTCACAAAGCTCTCTTGGGCCTATTATTTCCTGTTAGATTTTCCGACAGAGCTAAGATGTCATGCAAACACTTAAAAATCAAAAAGAACACAATTATTACATGCCAGTTCTGTGCTCTAGAGACTGTTGGGCCAATCACTCTGATTCAAGTCTGTAACTAAGCACAGTAAAAGAACTGAAGACCTTGCAGTTAATTTTCTAAGTAGAGCTAAAAAGCAGCCAAGCTTTTAAGTCTTATTCAAATTTATTATCAAACAAAAATGAAACATAATGTACTGGAATGAACTGAAAGTGCAAGAACTCTATTGGGTCAACACTGCAAAGAATCATAGAAGATGTGTTGAGCAGGTATTCGAGGGTAGACACTAGCATAAATCTTCTTGTATTTGTATCTATATGCATGTGGTAAAATAGGTGGATATTTTGAGTTCTTTGAGCATTTTATACCTTGCTGACTTACTCCAGTGAACTCACAAGCTCTGAGAGAAGAGGTAGGGCCGGAAGAAGCAAATTTATTACAATGCTCTCTGATTTCGGTACAGTTTCTTGTGCTCGTGAATACATTCATCACAACAAAAGTCCTCCTAAATTCATGACACACATTGTTTCTACCTGCAGCAAAACCTAGCTTTCAAGTGACTGCCAGCAAGACTAAGCACAGGATGAGCTTCTTGCCTGTACCTAAGGGTGACTGGGAGAAATGTTAAAAGGTTTTCGTATCAAATGTCTTCATTTAATTAAAACAATGGGGGAGAGGAAAAGGTCTAACTAATAGAGTAGCTGCATCCACCGTGCTTCCAGCAAACCCAGCTACTTGCACAGACAAGCATAAATTCCAACCCAATTTTTCATTAATGGAACCTTCTATTCCAGCTCCACTGATGTAGAGGTTTCCACTTGCAGGCCTCTCGTTGTGTTGCTGAACTTGTTATTATTCATCTGTCCTCAGTTCAGTGATTGGATCTGTCTATTGCTGCTTTAAGAGGCAGAAATTTTAGCCAAGCTTACTGAGTGAAAAATGTGAAGCAAGCAAACATAACCATTGAATGAAGTGCTTTTCCTGTGGGCTGCCAACCTCACCCTGACATCATGCAGATCAGGAAAAATTTTTAATCAACAGAGAGAGGGCTATTGCAGGTGTAGCCTGAGACAGACACAGTTATGCTGTCCTTGTCTTAAGGTGAGCTGACTGTGAACACTTCTCAAAGATATGTGTGACTGCGAAGTACCACCTCATCAGAATTCTCACTAACATCCTTCATAATTTTTCCTCTCAATGCAAGCAGCTAAGAAGGTGCAAACAGCAATATCAAATTCTCAGCAAAGAAGAGAGGAACAGCCTCAGCAACTATTCTTTCCTGGCATGGAAAAGCTATCTACTGCTGGTTATACTGAAAAAGAACTAAAAAGAGAGACATGGGTCAGTCTTGCATCTTTATATGTACTGCTTCCAGCCAAGTGTGGTTCACAGTGAGTAAGAAAGTACATTCTTCATGCAGGTAATCTCTGTACAGCTTTATAGGGCTTGAACAAGCCTGGGTCTGCAGCTTCCCCTTGTAGAAATAAAAAGGATGAGACTGAGGTACAAATGATGACAGAAGTGTGTGACACACAGCTGCTTTTAGGAGGAAGATTCCTGGGGTTTTGCCTGACTGTGGAAACAGGGTCATCTCTGTTTCCCTTCATCATCTCTGTTCCCCTTCATCTCTCATTCCTAGGGCTCTGTTCAAAACATCCCAGGTGAAACAGCGTAGCTTCCAAGGCAACTGGCTGGAAAACTAGATGGCAATCTGAAAAAGGAGCCAGCTGCAGGTGACACATGCAGAGATAAGGTCATCTTGCATCTTCTGGTTGATCCGGCGGTGTCTGTGCGAAGTGTGGAAATGAGCCTCTGCTTGAACTCCCTCTCTGTGTATGCCCTGTGATCCAACAATGTAGAGATCTGCCATTAGCAACAGCAAAGTCATACCCTCAGGTTTTACATCTGGGTAAAAACAGAGGACATAGATGAGCAAAGGTATACTCATGTCACTATACCTGATGATTAAATTAAAGAATGCAAACACAAGCTTTCTGCTTTTGGATGCCTAAAAATGCCTAGTTAAATGTCTACTGTTCTCTTTCCAGGTACTTCACAAGAGCAGAAATTAGTATTATAAAAGGTAAAATTAACCAGGGGTAACCTGCAGGTGTAAGAGAGCAAGTAATGGACATAATTAGTTGGCAGTTTTTTGGCTAGCCCAAAACTGACAAGAACATCCTTTTGAGGAAATCGGTAAGTTTTTGTGTGTCAGCCACAGGTCAGTGATCCCAGCCATGCTGATCTGTGTTGGCTCACACATCGCCATTAATCTACCTTACTATTTATTTATTGGATTATAAAATAGTTTAGAAGCTTAAATCTGTTGTATTCCTACATCTTGAAAAACTGTTCTCTTCTGTTCCTCTTGGCTGAAAATGGAAGTTAGCAAAGCCAGAAAATGTTCAAAGTAAGACAACAGTAATGACTGAAGATATAGCATAGTTGTGCTTATGGAAAAGACTAACATTTGAACCTGGAAATAGCGAACACAAGCCTCCAGAACAGCCCCTCATCATATTTGACAACATGTACCCATGTCTCAGTTCTACTGAAAGCCTCAGTGCTTGGCTCAGCACCTCTTATTATAAATGTATAAAGAAACTTCTAACGAAGTTCAAATGCATGGCCTGAAATGCCTTGTCATGAGGAACTGAGCAGAAAAACCCAGGCAAAAGCTCCTATATGTAGGAGGTAGATATGAAAGTAATTCTCTGCTGTTTTCAGCCAAGGGAGAGCTGGGTACCTGCCACTTTGTAAACTCACAGATTTCTGAGATTATCCTCTGGTGAACAGAAGTTTTATTTAAATAGCATGAAGCAAATCAACAGTTCTCAGAAAACTCCTTTGGCAAAGTCCCCAATAAAGTTACTTTCTTAACCCTGAAGCTCCTGACTTAATGTATTTAATTAATTAATGTAGTGATTGTAATTAATGCAGTGATTGTAAAGGGAGGGCCTGATTTCCCTTGTAGTTAATAACCTCATATGGTGATGTGAGAGATAGTGTGGTTGCAGTGTGAGAGTGGATCAATTTTGAGCTCAGAGCCATCCGGTTATAGCTATTTTCTCTGTTCTGAGGCAATTTTCAAGAGGTTTTACATTTTTTTGCTATCCTGAATTATGATAAACACAACATATGTCTGTGAAATAAAAATCAGGACAAAGTCTTGGGTTTTTTTCTCTCCTTCTCACAATGAATTCATTTAAACGTTAATACAAAAATTAATATTCAGTTATGTAACTCAAAATCTCATGTAATTTGACAAGTTTGTTTTCACTACCTGTTTTATAATTCTAAATTCTTCAGAATGGACCTGGCAAACAAGAATTAGTATTTCCCTGTGAAAAATGTTTCATTGAAAACAGTGTGACTCATGCTACAATGGAGGAGAGGATAAAACTGCTCTTTTTGAATGGAAGCATTTCATATTTTTGCAAACTAAAGCACAGTCACTTCCATAATAAAAGGCAAGACCTCTACAGGTAAATCAGTGTAATTCCATGCCTTTCAATAAAAGAGTGTGAATAATGTTGGCAGCAAATCTTGTCCTAGGTTCCTAAAACAGGATTTCCTGTCACAAACAAGTTGGAGCCTACCTCTGTTGGTGTGTCTTTTGTGGCTCCTTGCATGTTTTCTGCATTAGCCAGTGCCATGCATCTTTGTTTTGAACTGCAATAATCCTTGATTTCACCACAATATAGTTGCTGCTCATTCTTCTTGATGTGTTGCATAATAATATTTATCACTTTCTTCAATCAAAATACCATTTAGCCTTTAAAATTCCAAGGGCACTTACCCTTTCTGAGACCTGTGCACCATCTTTTGTAGTGTTGCCACAGTATTTTTCATTTACAGATAAATGCAAACTAATCTAAGCTTTGTTCTTTCATTCCTTTTACTTCCTCACATTTTAGTTGTTTGCTCAATTTCATGTCCCCTGGCCACAACGTCCATGTCTCACAGACAGCTACCACTCCATAACCTGCAAGACAAGAGTCAGTGATGTGTAACACTGCAGCGCTGTTATCTTTCACCCCAGTGGACTGTATTTTCTGTATGCTCTCTTTCATCAGGTTCTTATTCATAAAACTAAAAGCTACTTAAGTTCAATGTCTTTTGTCAGTGCTGTTCCACTAAGTTTGAAAGGAATTTACTGGCATAAATGGGAGCAGAACACTGTCCCTAATTGAAGGAGATATGCAGGTCTACTTACTCTCATAGAAAGACAAATAGAGGAAGAGCTGCCATCAATTATACTGAGCAAAGCCTGAGCTGTGTCAATGAAATTCATTCTTCCAAAGCTGTTTACTTGATCATTCTCTCCCATGTTCAGACACATATATTATAACAGAAAAATAATACAAGAATAGCATTTACTATAAGAGGAAAATATTTTGACAAATGTCAAAAATGTCCTAGCATACTGGTAAGAACAGAAGGACCAGACTTTCTAAACAGGCTCTCCAGATGTCTTTGGCAGTTGGACTGTCAGAAGCTCTGAGGGCCTGTTGGTTCTGCAGACTTCATGATGTCCCTGGTGCATGCGCAGTTAGAGTAACTACCTCAGGGCTGCAGGCTGTGGAACCGAAAGAGAGCATAGGTGAGAGCAGTCATTTGCCTAGCTATATTTCAGGCCAGGTGCTGAAGGCTGTGCAAAATCCTGCTCCTTGAAAAAACTGTTCCTCGGCAGAAAAATTAAAACTAAGGACAGCTGAGAGCCTTGGAAATCTGTTTCTTGTTTTGGCACTTATAAGATGCTGGCCTTGGTTTCTCTGTGTAAATGATGGATATGGATCTGGCTCCATTCCTCACACCACTGTTGCATCTCAGATCAGCTCCTGGGCTCTTTTATGCTAGCTTTTGTGTTCTTCAATATCTCTTGCTGCAACAGTCACTACCTGTTGACATTTTTCCATCATATTCCCCAAAAGGAAGCTTTCTTCAGGCTATTTTTTGTGCCTTTTAAATGTCAGAGTTGGGACGGGGAAATCCAGCTTGCAGTAAGCGTACACTGGGGAGGTCTGGGGCAACCCTACCTAGCATCTGAAATAAAAATAATCTCTGATGGAGAAAACCAGTGAAAAACTGAAAATTAAAAATTCTATTTTCACAGTATTTAATATTGGTTGTATTGCAGCTGCAATTTTCCTCAAGAGTACATTAAAAAGCTTGGGACATAGAATTACAAATATATAATTCAGACCATTCTTGTAAGTGGGCCTCACTGTAGTGTTATATATATTAATACTCCCAAGTCTTATCACAGCTCTGGTTTGTTGAAAATAGCTTGCTCTTTAGAAACATAACTACATGATATTTCTATTTAAATATTTATTTCAAGATGTGTGTCTTTTACACAGAGACAATCAGACAAAGATAGTATTTACTTAATTCACTAATAAAACTGTTGGAAATAAAGGGTTTCTCTTTTTCACTGAAAACAGAGTCCTAAGGGCGGGAACTTTACTTGGTCTACCTGTCCAGCATCATGGCTGTTAACAGCAAAAAGTACATTGCTGCCTCCCTCTTCTTATTTGAAAAGAATCACTCATTCAATTCATAGGAAATATGCTGCAACTAAATGATGCAGAGCTACATGTTTGTCAAGCTTTTTAAAATATGCATCATCAGGGCTTCAAAGACCCCCTACTTTTGAACTTTTCTACAGCGCATAAAGAAAAACATGGATCCTTCATTCCATCTCCAGGAAAGAAAGAACATGCGAATGGAAGGTAATGATGTTCTTAAAGGCAATAACAAAGTGGTGGTCAATCTGGCCTTAAGCCTAGACTTCAGCTGCCCCTTTACACTGGTGAGACCAAATCCAATATGACTTAATCAACTCCAGCAGTACCCTCTAGCAGACCTCTTGTACGTTGTCTTTCAAAGTAACATAGAGAAAAATTATCATCTATTGTAATATACCTTTGAGTGAAGAAGACTGCAGAAAATTGATTTACCATGGCACTGAAGATAGAAGAAACTTTATGTAGTACTAAGTTTGATTTCAACTAATAGCACAAACTCAGTAACATGAGACACTGCCTGAGCTCATTTCTTTGCCTGCTGAATTTTACCAAGCTCCCAAATGAGCCAGGTTTATAGAAACAGACACAATGTAGCTATTTTTGGCTATAAAATCATTGTTTTATTTATTGCTCTAATAACTTAGGCCAGGTTGGACAGGGCTTTGAGCAACCTGGTCTAGTGGAAGATGTCCCTGCCCATGTTAGGGAACTTGGAGCTAGATGAACTTTTTTGCCCCTTCCAACCCAAACCATCCTATGATTCTGTGATTTTATGAACTCTGCTAAGAATTTCACACTATAGAAATTTAGAAGACCTTAAAAGATTTTGTTGTGAAGATCTTATTCTTTTGATGACAGATGTGACAGGCAAATGCAAAATTGATTTATTTTCCTGTCATGTGTGTAATCTCCCATTTTTCTCTCATGCATTTACCTATCCAACACAATAGACCCTGCTTTTGAAGGCTGCATTTTTTATTACAAAGGACTGTAAAAACTGAACAGTAAATTATCTAAAGCACTGTGCATGCAATTGCATGACACCATTGCAGATACTCTACAGTAAGATGGGAAGGTGAAAGATGTTAAAGATTTATCTCAAGCTCACTTGAAATCTGCATCCTTTGTCTGCAGTAGTTTCAGCTCTTTAGCTCTAATTGCACAGCTTTTTACTTCTAAAATACCTCATTATTTTCTTTGTGTACACCTACTTGTGTTAATTGAACAGAAGAAAGTGAGTTACACAGCAAAACTAGTGATTAGTTTTAGTTTTGAGATACTTACATATTACTGAGAATAAATTAGAAATTTTCATCCTACCTGTAAAGCTTTAGTTTTCTACCTGTCTGTCAATGTCTTTGTTTGTCCATCTATCTCTGTTTCAGCTTGGACAAAACTTTCATTCTGAAATAGGATACAACATTTTTCTGGAAAATTACAAAGTAAGAATTTGTGAAAGTTATCTGTGTCTGCATGACTCACTGAAGTCAATGTGAATTGGCAGATCATTTGGATACATCATAAGATTCATTATTTATAAATTAGTATATATATAGCAAGAACACAACTAATCTAAAGAAAAAGAAAACAAACCCAAAACAACAACCCAACAAATAAAATGCACACAGTTCTAATAACAGGAAAAAAACCCAACATGTATTCCATCCTCTCACTTCCATGGGCAGCCCCCTTAGTAACCTGAAATTCACACCCAGTGTTGTCCCATTACTCTAGTTCAATATGATATTATCGTGATTTCGACCTATCTTTTTCTCCAGTTTTCCACAGAAAAACAATAATGCAAGTGTGTCCTGTACATGCTAAGAGCATTCCAGCTGACCCAAACACACAGCAGTCTTCATTCATGAGATACGTCTGTGCTTCATTAATTTTAAGTTAACAAACGTGTCTCTGTGGGGAAAAACAGACACACTGAAAAAGAGTCAAGCAAAGGAAAAGAGAGGAAAATGTTACCACAGAATATTAACACATCAAAGCCTGCAGGGAAAAGTCACCTTGCTTTACAGTGTCTTTTTTTTTTTTTCCCTTTTCTTGCTCTAAAATTAGACACATCTATTTCAAAGAAGCCATCCGGGCATCTGGGCAATCCTAAGGAAATCAAGAGAGGCTAGACCTGACATTCTCTGAAGCTCAGTCAACCTGACGAAAAAAAAAAAATATCTTCTTTTTCCTTCTCTTTCTGATTTGAGGAGTTAAGTAAAGCAAAACAAGTCAAAAGAAACTCCTATTGTAAAACATAATTGTCGTGGTTTAAATTCAGTCGTAAATCAGAAAACCACGTGGCATGCTAGCTTACTCCCCTACTCCCTTCCTTCCCTCCCACTCCCAGAGGGATGGGGAGGAGAATGGAAAGAATGTAATTCCCACAGGTTGAGATAAGAACAGTCCCCTAACTAAGGTATAACACAAACCACTGCTGCTACCACCAATAATAATAATGATAAAGGAAATAACAAGGGAAGAGAATTCAATCGGTCACCACCTGCCAACCGAGCAGTGAACTTGCCCTTCTGGATGACTCCCAGTTTACATCCTGGGCATGACATGCTGTGGTGCAGAATACCTCTTTGGCTAGTTTGGGTCAGGTGTCCTGTTTCTGCTTCCTCCCAGCTTCCCCTCCTCCCTGGCAGAGCATGAGGCTCAGACTAAACATTCTAAGCAGTAACTAAAACCATTGGTGTTATCAGCGCCATTCGCAGACCAGAAGTCAAAAACACAGCACTGTACCAGCTACTAAGAAGAAATAAAAATGTCTGCTGCTGCTGAACCCAGGACAATAATAAAGAATGTCTTTGCAGCTTTTCCTCAGATGATTCAAGGAGCTTGCTCTACAAGCATGTATCTGCATTTGTTTTTTAAGAGCGGCAGCCAATAGATTAAATGCTTAATATAAGGCTGTGATTCAGCAGGCTACTTGCATTCACAAAAAATACTGAAGCTCAAACTCTGCTATGTTTTTGGTTTCACTGTCAGGTGTATATGCTCTCCCAAGCAGGAATCCTAGAGCCCAGTACTAACTTTATTTTACAGCTCTCCCATACATGTAAAGGAATGACTTCACTGAAGCTGTCCTAAGGAGAAAGCAACAGTGAGGCAAATTCCCCAATGTATTTCTGATGTGGACATATTTTTGCATATTTTGGTACAAGGGCAATTTTTTTTACCTTTCCAAAGCAAAAAAAGGCCGTGATCATTTTTTTTCAGATTCACTCTTCCCTCTCCTATTTACATAAAAAGAATAACTTTCTGTGATGACTGCCATTAATTTCAGTGAGTAACCTGGGGAATAAAATAACACTCCAACAGAATCAAAGGAGAACCAAACCCTCTAGAAGGTAACTAAAGTATTGAATGGAGGATGACAAGCTGAATGAGGACAACAAGCAGTTGCTGTTGCAAGCAGTGTATAGGCTAGATATCAGGAACCATTAGTAGCTGGGAGACCTGTCAGATTTCCATATCGAATCATGGAAGTTTTTTGTTAGAATTTTTTATAGTCAATTGTCAAAATTCTTGAGAACAGAGTTTACAGTGCTTGAGGGAGGGAATAAAATCAGAATGCACAGAAAGTACCCCAATTGCTTTTCACCCACTGAATACTGATGCTCATCAAATCTGCCACATGCTGTATCTAACCTAAATAATTTGACTGTCCTCATCACCTAGCTTCTGAACTGCTTGTGCTGGCTCCTCCATCTCTTTCTCCACTAGAGTAGCTGGCTGCTGAGCTTAGAGACTGTCAGGGACTTGAATTTCTATATTGTCTCAATATAGAATATTTCCTGCTTATTCAAGATTAATTTAATCTGCCATCATGTTCTAGATCTCCAATGACTTTAAGTACAGCTGGGGAATTTCACAGGCATCTACAGGCTATTATTAACTGAAAGAGCCTTTTATCAGTTTTCAGTCACTTGCTGTCTACTGCTTTTGCTGGCTTAGTACCACATTAAAAAACACTGGTCCCAATATTGACCTTTTGGACACTTCTCTGTTGACTGTCTTTCAAACTCAGTAACATTCATTTTATTGGTCCTCAGAATTTAACAAACTACCAAATTTCCAATAGTATCTGGCCTTTTTAGTCTATTGACATTGTCTTACTTTAAGACTATACCAGTATTTCTTTCACAGATGATCATTCTAATTGTCTGAAATGTCCTAAACCAGTTCTATCCACATGTAATTTTTATCCAGTTAAAGAAAAACACAACAACAAAACTCAGAGATGTCAAAAAATACCATTACTATTAGTAGTAGGATTACCTTTTTTTTTGCTATGTTTAGCACTTTGAATTGTAAGATCACAAAATATTTTAAGAAGGAAATAAAAAATACCAGCCATTCCAATTCACTGGTGTGGAAACTGGTTCATGCTGTACCTAAAACTGCATAGTTAGTGGCAGAACTCAGAGGTTCCAAATTCTAGCTGTCTCCCACTGACGTGTTCTGCCTCTCTTGCTGGCACATTACCAGCCTCCCTGTTATAGAGTCTCTTCTGATGTGAGGTATAATTTCCCATGAACACATATGATCACTTTGAAGTAGTGAATATGAAATGCAGTGCGAAGACACAGTGTGATGCACACACAGAAAAGGTGTCTGATGTGTTGGCTTAGAAGGCACTCAGCTCCAGTTTATGGTAAGACTGAGAAGGAAAGAGACACCAGAAATAATAGGAGCTGAAGGAAGAGGATTGTGTTTTCATTTTCATTAAAAAAAAAAAATCACAATGAAGTAATTTTATTTAACTCTGGATAATAGTTTTATTGTATAGGACTGTGAAAGAGATTGAAATTAGCTGGTTAGAACAGATTCGTAAATGAATGAATAACCTCTGGAAGTAAAATTGTAATTTACACAAAATGAACATTTCTCTTCTGTTTCAAAATGTTTCTTATGGTAGAATGTTTTACAGTGAAAAGCTGCATTTAAGCAAATCTGTGTGTCTTTAAGAAAAAAAAAGTGAGCAGAAAATGGGTGAAAGAAAAGAGAAAAAATAAGTTTATAGGAATGAAACACATTTACCTGTAAAAAGAACAACATACTTAAGACCCAGTTCTGTGAGTTCTGTGTCTCCACCGTATAAGATCAACATATCTGTCACACATGATTGCCCTTAGTGAAGCCATGTTGGCTGTCACCAACCACCTCATTGATTTCATGTGCCTTAGCATGCTTTCCAGGACAATCTGCTCCAAGATTTTACTAGGCACAGAGGTGAGACTGACTGGTCTGTAGTTCCCTGAGTCTTCCATTTTCTCCTTCTTGAAAATGGGGATTATATTACCCGTTTCCCAGTCATCAGGAACTTCACTTGATTGTCATGACTTTTCAAATATGACGGACAGTGGCTTAGCAACTTCATTTGCCACCTCCTCCAGGACCCATGGATGGATTTCGCCAGGTCCCATGGACTTGTGTACGTTCAGGTTCCTAAAATGATCTTGAACCTGATCCTTTCCTCCAGTGGGCCTAAGGTGTTCATTCTCACAGTCCCTGCATTTGTCTCTTGGCACTGAAGACCAGCAGGACCTGATCAGCAAAAATTTCTCATGTAATAATGCTAACTCTTCTTAGTCCTCTGTGCTACTACCTTGTTCTGCAGCTATTTTATTAAAGCTTTTTTTCCAGCCAGAGAACAAACTGTACTTTACAAATAGTTTATATATTAATAGAAAAGTTCATTAATGTTCCAGGATTTTCCTGTTGTCACATCATCCATCATACCTCTCAGTTCAAGGCTCTGATATACTTTTATTTCATTGCTAAAGTAAAACCTGCATCTTTCCCAAATGAGCTTTCACATACCCAGTATTACCCCTGTGCAGCGTGAAGATCATTCCTTGAATGGACAGTAAAGAGCTGAAAAAGTTGGGTGTGAGAATGTCAGAAATGAATAAAATACAGTCAGTGCCTTGCTGGTGACCTCCATTTTTGGGAAAGGTCACATAAGCTACAACATAAAAAATGCTGGCAGTTGTACTTAAATATTAATATCACTTTATGAATTTATGTGACAATTGCATTTGCAGAACAAAGGAAGGACTGAAAGAACTCAAAATGACTTATGACCAAACTGTTGCTTATCCACATAGTTTCTTTACAGCTCAGTGAGGTAAACATGGAGGTAGGAGGCTGCTTGGGATGTTTAGACCCTACTTGTTTTGCTACTCACTGAATTATTCAACTGTGTCAGAAAGAGAACATAGCTCATTTGTAAAGCAATGAGGTGTTAGGACTCTGGGCTGAGGTTGCACTTTAAAGTAGATTTGCATAGTTACAATGTGATGGTAGCAGTGTTTCGAGTGCTGGATCAGAAGCTTAGGTAATTTGACACCACCTAGGAGACCTGTTCCACCAAAGCAGAGAGGATATGTATTAGCATGAAGCTGTAGGTGAACCAGTGTTATAGACATGCCTAAAATGTCTGCCTGTTCCTGGTCTGACTTCACACCACTGCACAGCTTCCTATATTTCCATTTGTCCTTGTAGCTGAAAGAAAGGAATAAGGGAGGAAGGCAACTGAAGATTGCTAGAAGGTAATTGCATGAAATCCCATTACCAGTCTGGGGTTCCTTTCTAGGCAAAGGCACAGCTCCATTTTACTTCTGACCTTTCCAGCAGATACATTTGCTTGTACCTGCAAACCACCTGAGAGATTTTTGCTTTCAATCTAAATATTGTGCATCCACCAAGAGAACGGTGGTTGGAGAAAGACATTCCAGTGCTGGCCACATTTTTTAGAAAAATGTCACCACAAACCACCTAACACATTCCTTGCATTACAAAAGCTAAGTTTATACAACATCTATAATGAATAAACCATTTCCAGTGTAAATGATAGGAAATCCAAGAGAGATTAGCCTGAGTAATGGAGTTAGAATCAAGCTAATTTGTTTGTGAGATTATTAGCAAGTCCAAAAATCTCCTTCACAACTTTGTTAGGGAGGTAGAAAAAGTCTGTGTTAGACTCAGAGGCAATCAATGTAAATTTGTTTTTATCAATAATCTTCGCTCTGCTGAATGAAATGAGCTATATTCCCGGCTGTATGGCTGAACCTGACAGTCCAACACAACAAAAGGTCTGCAACAAAAAGGTTTGAATCTGTGGAAGTACAAGAAGAAAGAGAGGAAGGAGTGAAGTGAACAGCCCTGGGGCTGAATGGGGGTGCATTAAATACAGAGGGAAGGCAGGACCCACAGTGCTTCTTTACTTTGATGTGTGCCTGGCAGTGTAAGAAATGATGATAAGAACTGTGAGAAAATACATTGCTCATTTTGGATTTTTTAACTTCATGAAAAGTGTTAATATCTCTACAGGTCCTTTTCTTTTGCTACTCGTTCTAGGCTCTTTCTTACTTCTGCTTTCCTTTCACACATTTTCCCCTCCATCACAAATGCCTCTTCTTTTCAGTCACACTTTGCAACATCTATTTCTTCATGCTCTCGCTACCCATGGTAGCTACCCATGGTAGCTACCCATGGTAGCGAGAGAGTATGATGGTCATGGTATGCTTCCCATGACCATTCCCACCCATCCCCATCTCTCCCCCCTGCTATCTTAGCTGTCTTGTTCCATCCCCTTTCCTTCTTGGCAGCTTTGAGTGGAAAGCAAAATGGACGAATTCTTCATCCCACAAAACTGCCTTGTAGCTTTTTTATTTAATTCACTAGTTGTAAGTGGAAGCAATTTGATGAGATTCTAAGAACAGGATTCAGAGAACCTATGATTTTTCATCTTTCTTACCTACTAAAATGTCCCTTATTATGGCTTCAACTTCATATATAGGCAATAAGGTTTTCCATTTTTGAATGGTTTGGAAAATAATCTTATTCTTCAAATGAAAATTCTGAAACAACATACAGCTTTCCTTTTATTTCAACTAAAAATATCTTATTAGTTAAGGTTTTCAGTGTCAAAAAGCTGAAAAGTGAAAGTATGTAATTAAGAATTTGATGACTGGGAGTGGACTCATCTGACCAGTAGTAGGTGTCTCTGCTACACCTCCATTAAAGATAGTCTCTATAGTCTCATACCATAGTCAGTGGAAAGAGACAGTAATTTAAAGATAATTATTCATTTAAAAGTAGGTATTTAAAATAGCTGAGATGAGTCACACCTTAAATGCACCTATTTCTCTCCATTGACTGTAAGGAAAACCTGGGGTGACTAGCTCCAAGGCTGATGCCTACACTATGTGTCTGAAGTTAGGTAAATGGATCCCATCCTGGCTGTCATCTTAAACACTCATCGTAACATATAATTTCTTTTCCTTAAAAAAAAAAAAAAAACACAAAGAAAACCCAAAAAACCTAAAATTCCGAAGCATAACAACATTTTAAGATAAAAAGTATTTCAGCTTGATACTTCTTATAAAAATATCGATTTTTGTTTTGAACTTTCTATTTCCCTTAAAAAGTTCCAGTCTCCATGTAACTATTTTTATTATGAAGAAAGCTTTTTATATAAAAAACATGACCTGACTCTCCCTGGCACATAAAAAGCAGAGGGAATGTTCCACCCCAGTTGTCCTTGGGCACCAGTGCTAATAAAGCTTCATGGGAGCCAATTTGTGTCAGAAGTGGTGGTAATTTCATGGCCAAGTCATTAGGAGTTGGGCCAAGAACTGCAGATCAATTTCACATGGATTCAGTTCTGTTGTCAGGTAGCAATAACTTCTGGTCATTACTGAACTGGACCGGATTTGCACCAGTGGCCTAAAAGAGATAAAAGGAAATTTATTACCAGTTCTTTAATCCATCCAGTCCAGCAAAATAGCCTTGCATCAAAATGTAACATTTATTTTCTTACACCTTCCTGGCAGGAGTGTAACTATTACAAACCACTCAAACAGCAGTAGGATGTCATAATATAGAGCAATTTAAGCATAATGGAGCTCAGAGCTTTCTAGTACTGTGAGACGACAGGTTTTGGAGGGCAAGATGTAAGGTGAGGAACAATTGCTTGTCTTATACCCAGCCAGGAGTCATTGTCTGTAAACATCCTACCTATTCATGTTTGCTGGGTCAGGAGGGATTTTCAGAGCACTTTGAAACCTACATTAAAACTGTCTTAGACTTTGAAAAGACCTAAGGTAATTTTCTTCTGCCTGCTGTGACTTTCCTTTCCACGTCCTAAACCTGCATGACTGGTAGGTGGGTAATTTCCAAATTTCAACTTACATCCCTCATCTTGGCCAGTAATAAACCTGAAAAGTGTATTGTGGCATGGGAAACAATTGTAGCTTTATGCATTAGTCTTCATGTTCCTTTTGCATTTGTCCATTCAACACCTTTGGCATTTGTCATTTCCAAGTCAGACTGAATTAGTTGAGAGAAATCAATGTCTCTTTGTAACCTCGGAATATTTTTTCCCAGTGGAGAACTTCCCTAAAAAGTAGTTAAGTTGAACAGCAGGGAAGTCAAGATTTGTCAGTAGCTAAGGTCAGTAGCAAATTCTCTATTGGATGAGTCATTCACTTTCTGTCAGTACAAGCCCAGGTACTTTCTCATTCATCTCTTTCATATGTTTTTCCTCAGCCATTTTTCTCTGATTTAAATTTTGCTTGCAGGCCTTTATGATTAAATGGTAATTGCAAACCAACCTTAGTACTGGTAAATTCGATATTCTGGATTAGAAGGGTTCAGTCTCTCCTGGGAGCAATTGAAATAAGAAACTTAAACTCTCTTCCTGCCCACAGACAACAAAAATTCACTCAGCTTTTCTGGAACACCTAAATGTGTGAAATGTGGCAAAAGGTGCAACACACTCACTAGGCTGTTTAGTTCTGGGGAAGCCAATTCCACCTCAAGTTTTGGAGAAGATACTTATGGATGCCTAACAAGTGCAATTTAACTTCAGAGACTTTTGAATCACTTAATTTCTATATATTTCAGTTCCTACAGAAAAGCTGACAGCAGCAAAGCAGGATTCTCTTTGATCTTTTGTTTGCATAGTAAAAGAGACTGGATATTTCTTTGGGCCTTTCAGATGCCCTATTGCATTTGACTCAGGTTGTCTAATGCCCTAAGTTCAGAAATGTGTTCCAGAAATGAAGATACATAGCTGAGGACTAGGGATGGCTACAGGAACTCATTTCAGGAGGTTTTGCATAGTATCAATGTTTTTAACAGCACCTTGTCCCAACCATGTGAAAAAGTCAGAAACCCACTCTCCAAAATTAGCAGGAGTTGCCAGCCCTCACCCAGCAACCCCTTCCAGAAAAACACTGCCTTTCAATTACTCTCTCCACAGCTGCTGATGGTCACAGGTATTTTAATTTCTCCCTCCCTTGCTTGTTTCCTGTTGTTGACACTTTTCAACCCTTGAGCTCTGTCATATAGGATGCTCTTCAGAGATGAAGATGGTATTGCAGAAATACAGCTGGTCTTGTTGATAGCCACATTGGATTTTCCTTCCTTTTCTCTGTGAAAGATTAGTTGTCCTACTTAGTTCCTTATTTTACTTATTTCCTTAGCTTATTTATTTACTTCTGTTTCCAAACTGCCCTTGAAATTAGACTCATTGTAACAACGTAATGTTTGCTGACTTCATCAGATCAAGCTTTATAATATTTTATGTGCATTGAAAGAGCATACATGCTGCCAATAATAAGTATGCACTGCTGTTGGGCCCAGCTCCTGCTATGTATTACAAATCTCAGAAATGTGGTCGTTGCTTTGTCTTAGCTGCAAAATTACTTTTATTGAATTGCAGTTAAGATATCCTGTTATTTGAACATGTTTTTTTAGAGTTTTTTGATATTCCTTCCCCTCCTTTTTCTTCTCCATTTGTGGAAATATAATAATGCCCTTTGATCCCTGCAATGCTCTGTAGCTGAATTTTCAGCTTAGGTTTGCAACCTGTTTGACACCATACAGTCTGTGAAAATGAAGAGTAGTACTTTCCCAACTATGTTTTATGATTTTTTTGCCAACGTCTGGGTTAATACATCATGCATGAACAAATGTACTTACGTGTTTCTAATTTGCAGCTTTTCATTATTTAATGTGAATGAACTGTTTGTAGTCTGCAGGTGGGTTGCAGTGTAATTGTTATGAAGACTTTTTGAATCTCATATTATATGATTGACCACATAGTGTATTGTTGTAGTATTTCTTATATTCTATTATTCAGTTTAAATCAAATCTTCCCAGGTAAAAACTGGTTAGTCTCCTAGTAAGAAATACTAACTCAACTATTTTGTAACTTGTGTCTTCCATTCATGTCCAAAAATATCAGAAGCATGTCAGATCTGAATACTGCTATTTCGTAGTATAAGCAGATGTGATATAAGGGGGCAAAACGACAAAAAAAAGCCCTCAACAAACCTTTAGGCAACAGTTTATGGGAATGTTTTCAAAACTCTTCCCCACAACCAAGTTTTGTCCATGGAAAAGATGGCTGTTTACAGCATAGCAGAAATAGAGTACTGGAAGTAGTTATGTAAATATCCTCTTGTCTACGTAAGTCTAGCAAAATTCCCTTCTACATAGAAAGTAAGTCTAAATCTGTTTGTCATGCACTGAGACTGAAGTGATGGAAAAGTCTGTACATATACTTTTAATAGGAATTTTATCTATAAAAAGAAACATCGATGCAAGCCTTTGCTTGAAATGAAATCCTTCAGAATGGTAAATCCTACTTTTAAAATTTCCTGGCATTGGGTTTTGGCTATGGCATCTTATTTGAACAATTATCTTATTTATTGCTTTGTCCACTATATGGCTGCTTTTAATGGTATCTTCAAAAAGATTGATTCCCATAATAAATCTGAATTGGAATACTGAGATAGTACTCAGTATTTTTTCCAAACCAGCAATTTGTTTCTAAATTTGACTCATAGGATCTATAGCTTAATTACGATATGAATAATCCATATTTCAATGGGCGAACTGCATTTTATTTTCTTATATGACAAAATAAATAAAATCTTATTATTAAAATAAAAAAATTAAATTTAAAATCACAGTAAAAAAAGCTAGAAGGAATCCTGAGAAGACACATAGCCCATACTCCTGCTCTGGTGACATGAACTGTAATTATCTGAGAAAAGCTTGTCCTTTTTCTTAAAAATGTCTCATGATGGAGATTTCATATCCAATTTAGTGATTCATGAGCGTTATCACTAGAAGGTTTTTTTAATGCCTTACCTTAATTTCCCTTATTGCATTTTAAACTCTTTTACTTTTTGTCTTAATATCATGGACAAAGAAAAGGGATAATACCCTTTGCCATTTGGGGCATCCTCTTGCATATCTGCAGGCTGTTTCCATATTTCCTTTCATTATTCCCTTACCTAGATGATCTTTCTATTTCTGTTGTTTTCTCTGTCTCTCCAAAATGGCTGCATCTCTCTTAAAGGGTATCCCATAATTGTAATCCATTTTTGTTTTAACTACTTCTTTTATGAACTTTAAAAATTGACATTAATGTCCATGTTTCTTAACAACTGGAGTACTAGGGAGCTACTACTAATCACATATCAGAGATCATAATTTTTCTGATTACAATAGTAGTAAAGAATTATTTTCTATGTCTGTGCACTATTGAATTCATGAGTCTTCAAGGAGTTTTCTGGATTATAAACTAGTTGCCAGAAACAATATCCAAATAAATCAGAAGAGAAATTTTCACCGAGTCAACGAATGGGACTTGGATTATGATATAACTTTTGTCAGGTTTAGATTAGCATGACACTTGTACTGTTATGGAAGTTTTACTGTGGTGTGAAATGAACCTGAACCTCTGTTAATTTTAGGAATGTATCACCTGCTGTCCCATAGCACCCAGCAGTGAAAGGTGCTTGTGTCACTCAGCGTAACAGGAAAAGCCTATGTGTAACTTAGCCACTGAATAGACTGGTGTTTAGTTAGTGGCATAAGCTCGTAGTTTTATGAAGGGGAAAAAAAAGGAATCAAGAAAAGTATTTATACAGGAAATCATACAAGTCTTTTCCATTCCGCATTTGAAACCTTCATACTTAGTTCTCTGCTGTTGCATGTTGGTTTTTTTTTTCCTCATCACATTGATGGTGGTTTTTACACAGCCCAGGGTCATAGCCTTGAAATGAAAAGAAAAAGAACAGATCTGTTTTAAGCCCTTTTGCCATATAAAGTGTATGTCGTCCTTCTAATGATGCATACACAGTATCTGTAGATTGCAATGGAGGAGCATTGTGCTGCTGTACTTTGACTTCTTTTCTTTTTAATTTATACCTATGTGACTACGAATTTCAATTTGTTTGCAATTCTCTTCCCCTTCCCTGGTGTTTATGGGCCCTTGCTAGTTATTAAAAGTAAGAAGAAAGCATAAGAGTATGCCAGTTAAATGCCTATTGCTTTAGTCAAACAGTATTTGTATTGTACTCAGTAGAATAGATTTCTCGGAGTGAGCCATACTGCAGACACTTGATGTAGGTCCTACTTGCCCAGGTTAGAGTGTAAAGCTCATGGCCTCTTCAACTGCAGGAGAAAGACTTCCTGGGAGCATTGTTAATAATACGTGTGGAGATCTAGTGAATAAATGGTGTACTGAACACAGTTTATATGGCATGCCCCATTGTGTCCTACTGCTTACTGGCAACAGACCCTCTTGGCCACCTCTGTTCTTTGCTGCACTTTTCTTCAGACTGCTTCCTCTCCAGGTTTCCTCTTGTAAATAAATCAAAGCGTTATTAATAAAACCTATTTTGTTCGTGTTTTGGGTTACTGAAAAAGGCTTATTCCTTAAACACTTGGTGAGACAAAAATGAACTCATGCTTTGTCATGACCTTGTCAGATTAGGCGTTATATCTTCATTAGAAATACACAAGAAGTTTTTCTCTACTGTAATGTGTGACTGCTTTTGAAGGCAGACTTCTTGGACCTAGGAGTGTTATCCTGGGCTAACTGTGATGCACAATAGGATACAGAGCCAGGCCTGCCATCTGTGCCTTTTCTTCAGCTCTGGCAGTTTAAAATATTATGGCAAAGTATTACGGCTCAAATTCTGAAGAATTATGACACATTCTAACCTCAAATTGAAGGCATTTCTCCAGGAAATAAGGAGTGCTGTACGGCTCCCCCAGAGAGTAATTCACTCCACTCCAGTTCTGGGGTAAGAAGGTATCTAGTGATCCAAGTGGAAGTGAAACAAGCCCCAGCAACAGTGGCTATTTAACAAATACGGGGGGTGTGTGTGTGTGTCCTGGGTTCAGCAGTAGCAGTCATTTTTATCCTTCGTAGTGACTGGTGCAGTGCTGTGTTTATGACTTTTGGTCTGGGAACAGTACTGATAATAC
>WYDI02012320.1:0-13603 GCA_009867235.2 Psittacus erithacus
GAGGGACTTTTCATTAGGAACTGTAGTGATAGGATAAGGGGTAACGGGCTAAAACTTAAACAGGGGAAGTTTAGATTAAGGAAGATTAGTTTAGATTATAAGTTTATATATATTAGTTTAGATATAAGGAAGAAAGTCTTTAATGGAAGGGTTGTGAGGCACTGGAATTGATTGCCCAAGGAAGCTGTGAATGCTCCATCCCTGGCGATGTTCAAGGCCAGGCTGGACAGAGCCTTGGGCAACATGGTTTATTGTGAGGTGCCCCTGCCCATGGCAGATGGTTGTTATTAGACGATCATAAGGTCCTTTTGAACCCTAACTATTCTATGGTTCTATGATCTGTGTGGATGTGCTTGCTGGTATATGCATGCCTAACCTTGCTGCTTCTTGGACCTGTGAGCACACAGCTGTGGCAACCTTGTCACTGTTGGGTTACCAGATTTGGCCTCCTCCTCGTATCTTCTGATTGCATTGAATACTACAGTTCAGACAAAACTGAAGAGTAAGAAAGGTTTCTGTTAGCCAAATAGCATATTTCTGTATTTTAAGGATACAAGTGAAAAAAGCTGATGTGTATCCTGAGTGTAATGGTAAGAAAGAACTTGGTGAAGCTGTTCTTCCAAAGAAGACTCTGTTTTATGCATCTGTGACAGAGTACACAGCAGATTTTATAGATAAGAACTTTAGCAGAAATATAAATACTGTGAAAAACTTTCATAATTGTATGAGTCATTGTGTTTTACCTCCTAAAGCTTATTTTATGTTATTTTAATAATATCTAATGTTAGCAACAAAGTTTCCTCTCACACTGTTTAACCAACACCACTACCTCCACTGTAGCCAGGATGCAAACATTTTGCTATTTCTTATATATGTTCCATAGCCCTAGGATTGTTATTACAAATGCAGTGCTCCATGACACAGCACCAGGTCCTGGGCAGCTGAGTTTCTGAAGAGCAAATCCTGCTTCACTATTTGACTCCTTATTTTTTAAATGTTTTTAACTTGCCCTTCATGATTACATTATGTTGTGGTTTAACCCCACACAGCCCCACACAACTGCTCTCTTACTCCACCCCCCCACAATAGAATGGAGGATAGTGTCATAAGGTAGAAGTGGAAAAAATCAAGGGCTGACGTAAAGACAGTTAACAAGTAAAGCAAAAGTTGCATGTGCAAACGAAACAGCACAAGCAGCAAAGCTTCCCATTGTCAGGCAGCTGTTCAGCCATCTCCAGGAAAGCAGGGCTCCGTCACAAGTAAGGGTGACTTGGGAAGATAAACACCGCTACTCTGAATGTCCCCCCAAACACACTTCCTTCTTATTCTCTTGGCTTTATATGCTGAGCATAATGCCATATGGCACAGGATAGCGCTTGGGACAGTGTCCCCTCCCAGCTTCTTGCGCACCCCCAGCCTCCTTGCTGGTGGAGTGGGGTGAGAGGCAGAAAGGGCTTGGCTCTGCGTAACTGCTGCTCTGCAGTAAAGAAAACATTCCTGAATTATCAACACTGTTTCCAGCGCAGATCCAAAACCTAGTCCAACACCAGCTACTGCGAAGAAAATTAGCTCTCTTCCAGCCAAAACCAGCGTATCACTCTAGGGTTTCTTGCCAGATATCAGATGTTTCCTTAAAGAGACCAAGGTTTGCTGTGTGAGTAGCAATCTGTGATAATCTAAGATCCATAAACACTTTGATTTTAGTTTAAAGTTACTGTCAAGCAAAATAACATTGTGTTAAGCTGGGACAATGTCTATTCATTTGCTTCAAAATATCTTGGTAAGGGTTAATATTTATTTTTACGGAGCTTTTGAAAGTTGTACTCAAATAGTCATTAAGAAGAAACAATTAAATATCTTTAACATTTCTCTGGGACGAAGTATGGAGAGGAAGCTATGCTACACTTAGCTTGCTGTCAGTGCTTCTTGATTTCCTTCATTTCAAATCTGTCACAACATCCTACTCATGCAGATATGTGTTTAGAGCACCATATATTCATAAATCCATTTACAAACTGGCTGTGCTATCCAACTAAGTATCTTGAAAATCATTAAAGTTAACAGACATTAAGTAAAAGAGCTGCTTTGTAAGTAGCTAGTGTTAATAAAATCAGATATTTTCCCCAATTACTGTAAAGTGTCTGTAGCTTGAAATTATTAGAAAAGACTAATCAAACAAACAAATTAATGTATCTTCTTAGCTATTTCTAACAAGAAGTCTTTGCTAATCCAGGAATATAAGCAGAATCCTTGGAAAATTACTCTCATTTTGGGCATATTTTACAGTAAAACCATTAAAAGTGAAACCTATTAACTAAAAGGCAAGAAAGCAAACAAAAATGTCAGTTTTCTGCTGACAGATAGATGAAGTGATCCCCAGTAAAGTAGAACTTGATATGAAAAATCTAGGAGGAAAGTAGAATTGTGTTATATCTGGATCTGTTTTTATCAGATCAAGTGATGTACAACGCAATACACTGAATATTGCAGTGGCTGTTTACCAGGACAGGAGAAAGAATAAAAAGGAAAGATGAGGATTTATATTATTGGTTTCATTTGATTTGATTCAGAATTACAAAAATTCTGAAATGATTGAGCACAGCCATCTTATAGACCTAATTAAAAATATTTCAAATTTTAATTTAACTTGTATATAAATACAATTATTAGCATTTACTTACCTCCCTTTCAAGTATTTACTGAAGAAAATGTAAATATACAGGTAGGAAAACCTGAAGATGTATCAAGCTACAGCTTGGACTAAGTAGGTGCAATAAAAGATTGTGGGTACTATGTATGCCCAATGAATACAGATTGTGTGTGAAAATACCTGAAAGCTTATTTGTCCTACAGTACATAAAATTAATTTTCATCAGATTCCAGACTGTGGGTGGCAGTTCCTTCAGAAAGAATACTTTAGTTGGTAGAAACCCCACTTTTTTTGTGTAATATCATTGATTTTCCAGTTGCATAACTTTTAGGTTTTTTTCCCCTCTCTTTCTTTAGCTTGCCCTTCACCCACTAAAGAGGTCTGACTCAACCACTGCTTTGGATGACTAATAAGGCTTAACCTAAACTTTTTGACCACCTGGGCCTTTCCCCAGGTTTAAGTGGTTTTGAACTAAACTAAACTAAATAAACCACTCTTTTCTTGGAATTAGAAGAAGTCATTTAACCTTTTTGAATAGAGAAAACTCAAAGTGAAGAAATAAAGCAGAGTTGTTTGTTTGCTTCTCTCTACCTTCACAAAATGTCCTTGCAGCTAGTTCTTCTGCCCAGCCTTCATTTTAGTAAAATCAATTATTTGTTTCTGAGGCTGCACGAATTCTGCACTCTACTCTGGTCCTTGTATGGAGTTTTTCTCTCCTGTCCTTTCAAGTAAACTGTCTGTGCCACGCTGCTTTCAGTCTTAATCAACATGAATTGCAAGTTCTGGACCTGCACGGTCCATCTTGCTTTCAATATGCGCCGTGAGCCAGCTCTGCTGCTTACCATCCATGACTAAAATCTGCTCCCGTCATGGCATTTGGTTTCTCTTGTACTTGTAAGAAAATACAACACAGTGGTGAACACTTTTGTAAAAAAGGAGACGTTGGTAAGTAAGACATTTATTAAGAAAGTGGCTTTTCATTTTAAGACACTTATTTTATTACATGTTTATTGATTCAACCTCCTATTTTATTTTTAATGGTGGTGCATCTCAGGGTTGTAAGATCAGAATATTTCTCTAACACTATGGATATTTACATGAATGCTGAAAAGATGCATCCCAACTAATTTTTAAGGATCTTGCCCAGCAATCTGCCTCTAATTTGGTATTTCTACTTTTACCACTCTCTTACTCTGCTACTCTTTCTTTTAGCCAGCTCTTGACCATTATCCTACTTCTCTTGCCTCCAGGTTCATCCAGCATTTCTGATCCAGATCTGTGTCATTCACAACATTATTCATAATAATTAATGTCCTCAATGTAGACTAGTCTCTCTGCCCCCATGTTGAAAATTATCTTATCTAAGAAAGCAACTCTTCCGTTTGCTTTAGTAATCTCATGATTCCCCTCTCTGGGGAATTCTGTTTTTCCCATGGGGCTGGAGTGTGGGAAAAGAGAGAGGAAAAAGGGCCAAAAAGATACATGCATAAGAAAATATCACAAAAGAGTATTACCTTTAAAAAAAAAAACAAAACAAACATCTTGGTCATGATGAATGATAAGAAGTTTCAGCAGAAGATTTAAGTAAAATTCTTCCATTAAAATAAAAGAAAACCAAAATTACTAATTCAGAGCTTCATTCATTTTTTTCTCTGGATCATTCAGATTCCAGTGAAGATTTGGGTCTTAAATAAAAGGTTAGTTTGGCTTGGTTTTTTTTCCTGCAGTTATATTTCTGCTACTATGCCTTTAATTATGACAAAGCACAAGCTATATTTCTGTGTAAATAACACGTGAGAGAATGTAATTTTGCAGTCATATATACTTGTTTTATATAAAAGCACTCTCAAGATCCAATTAAATGATCTTAAATTATTCATTATAATTATTTTTCATTTCAGTCCACAGAATTATAGGAACTAATGTTGGTTAAGTTTCATTTATATAATTTACAAAAGAACTCAGTGGTTGTGATATAACCATGTAACCTCTCTACATGAAGTTTCACTGTGCCAAGAACAAATGTTACTCCTTAAAGGCAGGAAACTGCTCAGCCGTGGCTATAGGTACTGACTGATTATAGTTGTGAACTGGGAGTCCTATGCTGTGACAAGTAAGGCTTCTAATTCTCTGTGTGGTTTGAATAATTCTAATAGTAAAAAGTTTGATTTTTTTTTTTTATTGTATAAGAAAAGTACTAATTTATTTCTTTCAAAACCTTTCCGCACCTAAAAGTCTGAAGTTTATACTGGATGAGAGCTTCCTTCTTAGTTTTTCAAAAAGATTTTATCATTAAATGAGTTATTAACCATCTGAAGTTATCTATGGAACAATGCCAATTTTTACCTAAGGAATATGTTTGAGACTAGAGCATGAGTCATCTTGTATGCAGAAAGGAGCTGAGGACTTTGAGCAGATCAGTGTATTGCAAAGAGCAGGCTATTGTGACCGCTTCCTACTGTATTTTAAATGTGAATAAGGTAAGTTACCTGTACGACCTCTCTGTATTGCATCTAAGAGCAGTAATAGTACAGCTATGGATCTTAAACTCAGCATTTGATTACAGTAGCTTCAATCTATTCAAAGACAACCAGAAATGCTGCACTGCTAATGATAATAGTAACATAAACTTTCGCATTAACTCTTTTCTCAATAAAATTTAAGACATGGATTTCATTGTTCTATTAGAGTCAAATGGCAGAAATTAATTACTAATGGGCTTGAAATGTGTGTAAAATAGTTGTGAGAAGGAGAAAAGAGGTAAAATATGAACTCTGGGACAATTATCTGAAATACACATGATATTCCTATATGTTTTACAAATAATGGAAGGTAGCAAGCAAAGGGAATGCAGAAAGAGGCTGTTGTGGCTTCCTTGGCATCCTTGTATCTTCTGTAATGATCTTCAGCATAGAGCTATGGTCATTGAGTGAGGTTGTAGGAAAAACCACTGTCTTAACTCAGCTCTGCATTGCCTGGTGTTCTTCCCCATGGTCTCGCACCAGAGTCAAAGTAGAGATAGTTACAGTTTCTGTACGATGGCAGTTATGATTTATTGATACATTGATGTCTAGGGCTTTTCAGCTTCATGACTCAAAGCAAGGATCCATTCAAATTTGTCCAATAGTTTCAATGAGTCAAATTTCTACTGGCAGGCCTTATGCTCTGAAGCTGACATAAACCCCCTGTAAACTCAGAACTATCTGTTTAACCTTAGAGTCACTGATGAGAGCACATAATAGGTGCCATTCCTCTATTTACCCAGCAGTCATGACTCCTGGTAAAATTAGTGGTTTTCAAGACTGTCAATCTTAGCCCAAATGTTCCTGAACCTCCAACAGAATGTCTGAACTTGTAACTGACACACCATCAATTCATTAAAAAAAAAAAAAAAAAAAATCAAAAAAACAGGAAAAATAAAATAAAGACGGGGCTGGAGAGGCTGGAGATAATGGAAAGTTTTTCTTCTGCTAGATTGGCTGGGGAAAAGGACTGAGGCACGGAGAGTTCAAGCCATCTTCTTCCTTGGAGGGTTTTCAGACCCCACAGGATGAAGCCCTGAGCAGCCTCATCTGACCCCATGGCTGAGCCTGCTCTGGTCAAGGGATTGGTCTAGATCCCACCTGGACTGAAACCCCTCTTTGTCCTCGAGCTCAGTATTGCAAAGCACCTTGGGTTCAGGGGTGCCTAAGCACTGCTAACTTAACTAAAAGGCCAGCAGAGGTGGAGACAGCCCTCATAAAGATGTCATCTTAGCTGTGGGGATAACTGGTTTATGCCTTGCTCTTTGATGACTTCTATAAACCACCTTTTGCAGGGTTATTATATTCTTGTCATGCTCTTTTTGAAGATATCAGTTATGGACAATAAACGGCAATTTTTAATTATTTTAAGTTGCTTCTGCCCAGCTTCCATGCTGGTAAGGAACTTTCAGCTGCTACTGTGTTTTTGCAAAGTTCTGAAAAGATACCTATTGTCACAGTTTCTGCTAGATTCTAGTGCCTTTCTTAGCAGCTTTTTTCAAATTTTTGAGTCCCTGGCATCTTCCATGCTTGATCCACAGTTTCTGTTTGATATACATGTGGTACATTTTATTTTGCAATCTGAAATAAGATTTACAGTTTTCACCAGTTAATTTGTGGATTCCTTTATGTCTTTGAATTGTTGTTTTCTCCCTTTTACAGGCTGTTTTGTGCTCTCAGTAGCAGACAGTGAAAGCAGAGGTGTTCAGCTCCTTAGAGAAACAGATTGTCTAGGAGAACTCATTGACTCAATGCACTGTTTGCAGGTACTGGCTGTAGCATCTAAAAGGATTTTCCTGATGGTCTAACCCTATATATTAACTTCTAATAAAGTAATTTTGTACAGTGAAGCTACTTGAGACTACCAGAGTTCACGTACATATAAAGTCAGCTCTTCATGTGAAATAAATACCTGCTAAACACAACTGTTGTAAGCACTCTGTGGAAGCATGGAAATGCAATATCTATTTATATGTGTTTGCATTTTTATGTGACAAGGATCAAAGATATCTTCTAATCAGAATCAAGCTGATTTTTATTTTAAAAAATAAATTCTGAATTTGGGTGCTGGAGAAGGACTTTTCATAAGCGACTGTAGTGATAGCACAAGGGGTTTAAACTTAAACAGCAGTAGTTCAGGTTAGGTAGAAGAAGAAGTTCTTTACTCTGAGAGTGGTGAGGCACTGGAACAGGTTGCCTAAAGAAGTGGTTAATGCTCCACCCATGTCAATGTTCAATGCCAGACTGGACAGAGCCTTGGGCATTGTGGTTTAGGTGAAGGATCCCTCCCTTAAATGAGAACAAATGTCGCCACTTTTCAGGAATAGTACCATCTCAGAGATTTTATGATTTATTGAATCATACCTGATTTGGTCACTGTTAGGCGTGCATTTGATAGTATGAGTATATAGCATCTTTGTAACTTAAAGTTAAGTGACAAAATTGATATATTCCATTACAGTCTTTACTTCTGCTGTTTTTTATTAAAAACAAAGAAACAAATAAATAAAACGTTATTTAACAGGTTCCGTGCAATGAAAATAAATGTTGCTGGAGTGCTTTTGGGCGGTATTTTGCCCACCTAGGGATAGTTTCTGTGCTTGTTTTACAATTTAATATGTTCAGCCTCTGGCTCAACTCCCATCAACCCCATGGAATGGCTTTTGCGGTTCAGTAAGTTCAAGCCAGGGAAGAAACAGCTACTACAGGAGGTATACTATCTAAACAAAGAACTTGGTAAAGGAATACTTTTGATACAGAGGATATCTATTTGTTTTTTAAATTTTCCAGGAATTTCTCCTCCTGCCTAGACAAGTTCAAACCCTGGTGATGTAAGGGAAGATAGAGCCTAAACACTCAAAAGGCAGCTCATATGCACGTCTGCATCTGTGGTTGAGTGTGACAGAGGTACAGTTGCTAGGTTTGTAGCAAACCTGTTCAACCTTGGCAAATTTATCAGGATGATCACAGAGGAGAGTTTCATCAGGTAGGCATGGGCAGTGCATGTCATAAAACACCTGGGAACCTGGAGTACAAGATATTGCGGCACAAAACGGTAAGAGTGACTACATGACTTCTTCTTTCCTGTTGTTTGTCTCTACATGCTGTTATGAAATCAGGGAGCAAAAAACTTCCAGACAAGTTTGACTGCTCCATTGATTATTAAGTCCTGTTAATTGGAGACATACAGGTTTTTTTTTTAAAGGATAAATTCTATGCCATGAGCTGTTTAAGACCTTAGTTCAATCACTTGCGCATTAAATTTAATCTTGAGATCTGCCTCTGCTCCCAGATCACCAAACATACCTTGTCTAACTGAGAACGTATTGCTCTTTTTTTCTTCCCCTTGCTCCTTCTTTTATCTTTAAAAGGTTTACTTAAGCTATAAGTTCAGTGCAGATGTGCAGTGCCAGGACAGTAGGAATCAGATTTGCATTTTGCCTGCTCTACCCCAACGCCAAACTGAATAGATACCAGCCTCAAATTAAGAAACATTTTATTTCTGAGAGATTTATTTCTGAGAAAGAAAACACTGGGCTTCCTACTGCAGGGTGCCGTATACCAGAGCAGTATGGGAATGTGCCTTTTTTAAAGCTGTCATAAACCTTTTGTCTGCTGGTGTTAAGTGGGAGAAGGGGTTTTCAGTGCCTTTCAGAATAAAACTGACATATGCAATAAGTGTTTTTTTCGAAAGGAGGACAGTAAGAAAAGAAAAAAAAGCCAACAACCCTAATATTTTAAACCATAATATTTTACAAAGTAATTAATATTTAAGTAATTAAATACTAATAAATTATTAATTAATTATTAAGAAAATAAAAGTAATTAATTTTTGTGCTAATAAAAGGCGCAAAAACTCCCTTTTACTTGAGCTGAAATTTACTCAGTTGTTACTGTTACACAGAAAACATATTGAAATCTTGTTCCATTACCTTTTTAAACCTCAAGCATATTTTTCCTGAAGCTTGCGCCAGCTCTCATATACATTCTTGCGCCAGCTCTCGTATACATTCTTGCGCCAGCTCTCGTATACATTCTTGTGCCTGCTCTCATATACATTCTTGTGCCTTTTTCTGGTTTTGACTTGAAGTTCTAAATGGCTTCTGAAAAATCAAGTGCATGACACATTTCTTGCACTGTCAGAGACCCTTAAAATAACTATTCATCTGCTTCTATTGCAATGACCAAGCAATGAATGCCCACAAAAATTTTATGAAACAAAAATGCAATATTATATAGCAATCAGTTCTGTACTTTTATGGTTGCTGAAGACTTTTGCTTTCCTCTGTAATTGATCTATCTTCGGTACACAGGGATGTCCATCAATTTTCCTATTTGCCATTTATTGCAGTCATATTTTATATAAGAAAAAATGCATAGCTGGCCAAATAGCTGATCTTGTTCTATTTCACCCCAATCTTTCAGAAAGGAAAATGGAATATTTATTTTACTGAAAGCTTTCTGGTGCTTTGTACTGGAGACAGACTTATCCAATAATATTCTGCATCCATCTTGCCTTCACTTCATGTTGGAAAAATACTAAAAGTAGCTATTACAGAAGTTTAAACAGGTAAAAGTACTGCCAGCATCGTTTGGTCTTGTATTGATTTTCCTTTGAAAGCTAGTGTAAGGTTCATATTGCTGTAGTTCTGTTAAATCAGTTTGTCTGACCTCAACTGAGGAAATAAGATAGACCTTAACACCAACAAAAATCTATACAGTACAGTTCAATTAAGCCACATATTTTTTCACTTGCCATTTCTCATTTTGTTGTTTAAACAGAATTTTAAGTGTTAAACTGAGGCAGTATTTCAAATGCATGTGGGTAGAGCCAGCATTCTGTTGTCTGTTTTCCTGATTATCAACTACATCTGTAACTACTGAGGTCCCTACAAATAAGAAGTGGGGTTTTTTTACTAAAAATCCTGTAACATACCAAAGTATGGTTCTGATTGACTGGGAACTGAGCAATATAAACTGTGACTTATGCTGTCATAGGATATTTCATCATTCAAATGAGTTGCAGAAGCGACAAGTGTTGTGAGTTCATCCAGCAGACAAACCCTTCTGCCTAACTGGACAAGTGTGAGGAGCAGAACATGCTTAGACTAATGGTCTATGGTTACTATGGCAAAACATTAAACCTTTCTCCTCTTCTTTGCTATACTTCATAGCGTTCTTTTGCCTTCAGAGATTAAGATGGAGGCAATAGTACAGCAAAAGTCTAAGACTAGAGCTGCGCTGCTTGGGAGAGTCAGCAAGCCCACAGATCTTGTATTTTGAGTTTTGTGGGGCATAACTGGACTCTTTAAATCCAGAACAGACATTTTGTAAAGCATTTATGTTACCTAAAGAAATCACGTGAATGGAACATGCCTGAATTTGGAAGAGAATCCATATTTAAAAAATACCTAATGATACCAATCTCAAATATTGTACTGAATAGCACATATATGCCCTTTTTTTTTAATTTTTTTTATTTTTTTTTTCCTGGGAAGTATCACATTAAGTTAACATAGGAAAATACTTCAAAGTGCATTAGAACCAGAGAACTGATGTTCAATATTTTTCTTCTCTGTTGGGTGTTAAGTTCCATTTTAACTATGGAGACTCTTCTAAGGACATATTACACCTAAAGCATTGCCAGCCTGAGAGTTCTGCTCATGAAAATATCAGGTCCTGAAGGATAATTTTGAAGTTTTTGTGTAATGTCTGCTCTGATATATACGATGACTTATACCAACCTTTATCTGAAACTATAGAGTGAGACCTGTAGTTTAATTTGCTCTGGACCACACTGGTCTCAGCAACTGGTGGAGCAGAGCAGAAGCCTTCCAGCACGAGGAAGGCAGAGGGGAAATCCCCACACTACTGCTGTGGGCCTGTGGCCACCTTGGTACCTTCTGCACAACATGGGGTCCTGTGCCGAGGGTGATGGGTGGAGTCATTCCCAAGGGAATTCCATGTAATTTCTGTTTTGGCATTCTTGAACTTGCAGTTCCCTGGCAAAAGTGCTGGAAAAAGAGATGCTGTAGAGATACTAATATTTCCGGTGTGGAGCAGGTGGAAAAGGGGAACACACAGCACAAAATGGGACAAGGGATGTGAACCATTTTATGTACAGTACAACAAGCAGATTATTAGTGTTTTTTTCTTTTCTGGCAAGCAATTCTTGGGGATAGCTAAAAGGTAATTAAGATCTCAGATACATGAAGCATGAAGAATGAAAATCTATATCAAATAGAAAAAGTTGGCATACTGGAGTCAAAAGCAAACCTGCTGCAAAATAGACTGTTAAAAGTGCTAGTTTTTTATCACTGTAGTATTCATTTTAGCCAACTTTTTTTCTTATATGTATCTTTTTTCTTCTCTTCAGCTGCAGTAGCAAATGACATGGGATCAGGTAAGCCTCTTTTGCACATGTTTTTCAGCTATGTTCTGAACTCCGTTACATATATTCTCTCTTCCAAATGAATTTAATTATTACTTAGTTTTCTTAAGAAAAAAAAAAAAGCCAACAAACAATGAAAACAGAACACTTTTTTATTAGCATTTTAATAATCTTCACCAAACTTGAAAAAACTTGAAAAATTGTCTGCTGTTTATTGGCTTACTGAGCTGTCAACACATCAATATTAAATTAATGATCTAATTGGAAGGATTTTAAGAAATTACTCATGGCATTTTCTTAACATTACAAATGTATGACAACGCATGGGGAACATTTAATCTGGTTCACTTTATTGCAAGCATAATTTATTCTTTAACCTTCAGCTCCTAGTTTCCATTCTGAAGAGTTACTGAAATGTGGTTTGAGGAAAATATCTGAAACTATATTGAAATAAGTAAGAGTAGAAGTGTTTAACTCTTTTGGAAGACAAAGAAAAAATGAAAGATATTCCTTTGTCTGTCCCACCCCCCATCTTTTAACTTCCTAACCCACACCCCTCCTTAAAGACAACTTGATTTTGTCCACAGTGTCAGTTTAGTTACATGAAAACTGAAAGGTGACTTTTGGTGAATTTTTCAGTTTCAGTAATGTCTTTTGGACTCTTAGGATTCCCCCTTGTGGGAAAAAAAACCAGCTTCAATGGGTTTCAAGACATATGGGAAGACAAAATAATTCTTACCTTCATGCTAAGCTCATCCTTAAACACATTCTCATACTGATCATATTAAATAGACTGAAAGGTGGAAAGATGAAGGGGAAAACAGCTTTATTTGTGATTCTTCAACATATAGGTATTTACTGGATCTCTGAATTATAAGACAAAATATTGTCTAATTATTTTCCTAATTGGTTTTGGGATTCCAGTTTTATTTATTCTTGATGTTAATGGAAAAGGTGGTTGTATGTAAATAGTGTTTTAAGGCCAAAAAAGGGGCGAATATTTTGCAGTGTTTGGTTTTCCTTCAATCTTTTCTATTAAACTTCAGGATTAGCAATGAGGAAATGAAGAATCTTTCTATCATTACTCTCTTCTCCCCAAAACATGCATCTCAACGTGAAAACTATCTTTTATAAGGCTCTTTCTTTGGTCATCTCCTGTGAGCCACACTATGCCACTGACCTGATTTTTCATGAGGTTTACAGGTAGATGACATTTTATGATATCAAGTGCCACTGTCAATATTTCAGCTATACGAGAACAAATCTTTGACTTTTTTTATTCCTATCATGCCTTTCTTTATCCTTAGGTATACTGGCTGATAAGGGTAAAACTTCTCTTCCTAACAGAATTTACTGTCCTTGCTGTCTTGCAGAGGTAATGATCTCTTCATAGATATTCTTAGCATATGTGGATTCTCCTGTCTCTGCTCTGAGATAACTAAAGGCCCTGTAGTCAAGATAGGACTTCAGCCAGGAACATGTGCCTGTAAAAACACTATTTGTTCAGTTTAATATCATAATATGCTTACATGGACTGTAAATTGCTTGAAGCACATGAAAACAACCTTATATATGTCCAAAATATACTAAATAAAGAATACAGCTAACATTCACTGCAAAAGGACAGATCAACTTTTTGGTTTTCAGCCTTATTTTCTAACAATATACTGGCTACTTGTATTATGAAGTTCCAAAGACCACTTCACCTTCACTCAGCTGTGAGGTATTTTGAAAGGAAAAATAGCTTAAATGAAACTGAATTGTTTAAAAATTTCATAAACTGAACTTCTTTTTGAGGAAAAGGACAAAAATTAATACTTTCTGCAGGGTTGTAAAATTCCTACTAGCTGTAACAAGCATGCTATTTCAAATATAAATATTGTGAGCCTGTAGTGCATTGTGACAGATTGTCATGAATAGGTAGTTGTACTAGTTTTGTGATCAGGAACTGACAGCTGAGTTTCATTAAAGAAAATACATATATATATTTATATAAATAGATACACAATATATATAACATACATACTATATATATTAAAT
>WYDI02012321.1:2611-22779 GCA_009867235.2 Psittacus erithacus
AAAAAAAGAGCCCAATCCCCCCCCCCCTCTAAATTTTTTTTAAAATTTTGTTTTTTGGGGGTTTTTTTGTGGTGTTTTTTTTTTTTTTTTTTTTTTTTTTTTTTTGGGGGGAGTGGGGGGATAGGAAGGGAAAAAAAAAAAGGAAAATACATCCCACAGTTTTAGAGAGAGGTACAGGTCTGTTGAAGATTTACTTTGTGAGTAAAAATTACTTGAGATATCTTCAAATTACAGAAAGTGTTTTGAGATATGTTTGGCATATCTTCAGTGCATTTCTGACAGCTGGAGACGTGTCGGATAAATTTTTTGAATCAATTTTAAATATAACTCCTTCCCTTTGTTGTTTCCTGAGCAGGGTGCACTGTAATTTATTTTTAAATAGGCGATGTTGGTTTCTAGATGCTGTTAAAGGAGTCTGAAGTAATTTTTTATACCCTGCCAGTGTTCAAAGTAAAGGACACTGAATGCATTTAAATATATTTGTGAATGGTTGATACCCCCAATGAAATTAAACATCTTTCATTAATTATTCCTGAAGTTTCACCTATCAACAGACAATTTTCTCTTGAAGGGAAGAAAAACAGTTTGACTTTCCCTGACAGCAAAGAGCTTTAACAGAACTAGAATGAAAACTGGCATCTCACATTTCTTACCTCCCTAATGTCTACATTACCAGAAGAGCGAGCGCTAATAACCACTTTTACTGTGAACATTAGAACCCGAAGTTTAGTTTAAGCAGCTGGGAAAAGAAATCAACAAAACATTTATTTTAATAATGGTTACCTTGAATTTTTTGTTATCCTTAATATTTATTTTAAGTGACAGACTTGTCTGAATTTCAAATTAATAGTAAAGCAGTGGCACTGAATCTGTTTGCCTGTTTTTATTGGAACTGAAATATCAGCTGTCGTGTAAAATTACATACAAAAACAAGCATTCCCTTTTTTTAAAAGCAACAAACAAAAAACCAAATAAAAACTATTAGTGGGAACCTCTCTAAAAGGACAATCTATTAAGCACACAATTTTATTGGCCTGATTTTGGAAACAGCTTCAGAAAGTTGGTGAACAAACTTAATTGCAATTACTTCCATGCTGTGTATGAAGTAGAATCTAAAAGCAAATTGTTTCTTCAGGAAAATTGGGTTTCATCAAAGAATAAAGGCTCCATATAAAATGCAGTTAACACTTGCCAACATATCAGTTAAATTGATTCTAATTTCCTACCTTTTTCAAGGCACTGATATTACCCTGCTGCAAGGCATTTTAGTTATTATTATTTTACCGCATGAAAGCTTAGATGTATTTATTTGCTGCCTAAATGATCTGCATCTATCCAGGTTCCAGGTGTCCCTTGCCCTTTCTAAAGAAGCAGTATAAAGATTTCAGAAATTGGTGGACCTCTTTTTTTGGGAGGGTTTGTTTTTTTTTTTTTGTTTTTTTTTTGTTTTTTTTTTTTGTTGGCTGGGTTTTGTTGTTATTTTGGTTAATTTCTTTTTTTTTTTTTTTTTTAAATACACAAGAGATGAAGGGATCTGAAAAAGTCTAACAAAGCTGTGGGAAAAGGAAGGTCTGAAATGAAGAAAGGCTAAAGGGTCATTTTATTAGAAGAGGTAGCCAGAGCTGGGCTGGCTCACAGTTTCAGCCTGTGGGAGAAAAGGATACCCAGGGAGTTCTCAGTCTGCCTTCATGACTTGTCATCCGTAAGGATGGTCAGGAGGCCAGGCCTGGTTGGAGGCCAGGACTCACCTGCATTTCAGCACAGGCACAGATACAACTAGTGCTCTATTCCATGTTTGTGTTGTATAGGCTTTGGGTTTTTTTTACATACTGGCCATAAAGTTATTTGGTTTCATGAAAGGGTCTAAGTACTCTTCTTCAGAACAACCTATAAAAAGACTGGAAAACCCCATTTTTTCTTGAAGAACCCATAGGTTGCATTTATTCTAAATTTTATAGTGTATATTTTATCCCTTTCCTATTAAAATACTCAATCCAGAATCTACATTATGTGTTTTCTTTCCAATTTTTCTGTTTTTCCAAAGCTAAGTAAGTAAATCTCATTACTTCTCATGTAGAGGTAATTTACTGAGCAGCACACAGTACATCCCTTTCTTCTTGTAGGCAGCCTTGCAATATGGGACATATGTTATGATCCAGCCAATGCCCTTTCACCTTGTCCTTCTCCACAGACTTCATTTAAATTATGTAAGATTTCAAACAGTCTGTAAGGAAACACCCTGGGGCTCTCGCTTTGGAGTTTAAGTCCTTCTGCCAGCCTTTCATCTTGTTTTCAGTTTGTTGCATCTACATTTATTTGACATCCAAGAGCATTTGTGACCCTTGGGCATCTCCTTCAATGTGTTCCTGGCACATGTTCTCATGGGTGAAGCGTGGCAGTTGGACCCTTATTCTTCCTTCTCCTCATCATACTGCTAGAGACCCCAAACCACAGGGTGCTGAGAGCCTGTGGGGCACTACAGCATCCTGGACCTTCTGGTGCTGAGCATGTTGTGATGTCTGTCTAATTAACAGCCAGCATGAATAGATAGATGCATTTTCAAAAATGGAAGTCTACAGCTCCCTTCACATCTCTCTGAGAAACGTATTTATAAGTGCTGTCGTAGAATTATGTCAACAAATTAATTCAAACAGACTTGCCATGGCTAAAGGATGAAATCTGAAATCTGCAAAACCATAACTTACACCAAAGTCCATTTTACAAACAACATATTTTGCTGCACTCTACTCACCTACAAAATCCACCAACACAGTATGGCTGAAGACAACCTTGCCAAGGAAGATTTACTACATTATATGAGTGAAGGGGAAAAAAGGGAGGAAAAAACCCTCATCCAGTCCACACACTCAAACTTCTTATAGAAGAGAGAATAAAACAAAATCAAAGCAAGCAGAGTTACAACAAAAAACAGCCCAAAAAACAGAGACTGAAGAAGAGTGCTGGAGAAAATTTGCTGATTTCTGTTTTAACATACAGCTGAGAATGCTGTCTGGTTTCCTGAAACAAGCAGATAACCAGAGCCCCTTGCTCATCCAAGTCTGTCCAATGATAGGCACTCATCACAATGCTGCTCCCTGGGTTTGGCTTCTCTCCTTGCTTGGAAAGTAGCAAAAAATTGTAATCAACTCAAGAGATGCTTGTAATTTGAGATTTGAAGTGCCTCACCTTATTTTGATTAGTTATAGATTTCCCAAATGTCCTGGTTTCAGCAGTAGCAGACATTTTTCTTCTTCTTAGTGGCTGGTGCAGTGCTGTGTTTTTGACTTTCAGCCTGAGAACAGCACTGGTAACACTGATGTTTTTAGTTGCTGCTCAGTAATGTTTACTCTGACCAAGGACTTTCTGAGTTTCATGCTCTGCCAGGGAGGAGGGGAAGCCAGGAGGAAGCAGAGACAGGACACCTGACCCAAACTAGCCAAAGAGGTATTCCATACCACAGCACGTCATGCCCGGTATATAAACTGGGGTCAGTTACTTGGAAGGGCTAGATCATTGCTCGGGTCACGATGGGTATCAGTTGGTGGGTGGTGAGCGGTTCTATTCTCTCCCCTTGTTATTTCCCTTATCATTTTTATTCTTGGTGGTAGCAGCAGTGGTTTGTGTTATACCTTAGTTACAGGACTGTTCTTATCTCAACCTGTGGGAGTTGTATTCTTTTGATTCTCCTCCCCATCCCTCTGGGAGCGGGGGGAGAGAGGGGGAAGTAAGTGAGTGGCTGTGTGGTTCTGGGTTGCCTGCTGGGCTTAAACCATGACACCAAAACATTGAAAACATTGTACTTCTGAATTCTGTCTCCAGGCCATGTTTTAACCCAGCACCTTGGCAAAGAGACAATGCCTCTCCACTTCCATGTGGACACCAGCTATGGGAATGTTACTAGAAGCTGGGTGTGGGAAAACTTTTTTCTTCCACACCCCTTCACTAATTGTTATTTAAGCCTCATTTCAAAATCACAGTAGCACATTTCAGGAACTGGCATGATCAAGTCAGTTACACCATAAAAACTGGAGTACATGCCCAGATATTTGTATTTTCCTTCCCTTAACACCTACATTCTCCTATTGAGCTAACCAACCCCTCCCATACATTGTTGGATTGATCTTTTTCAAATCAAACACACCTAAACACATCACTGACCAAACTTCTTCTTGTACTGTTTCACATTGCTTTTAAAGCCCACAGACCCTTAAAGAATTGGAAGGGAGCAGGGTTTTTGCTTCCTCCCCACCCCAGAGGAGCACTGGAAGGAACAATAGAGCAGCTTCAGGTGTTTCAATTTGTAACTAAGTCATTGCCATCCTGCCTAACACACTCAGCAGACTTTGGCAAACAGCAAGAAGTTTGCTTTTAGAAGTGCCAGCTGATCCTGGCCTACGTGAGATCAGAGGGTGGGATGTGTGGGTCCAGCCAGTTAGTGTAAATTTGAAACTACTCCTTGAAATCTACTATGCTGAAAAGTTGAAATGTGTTGTGGAAATAATACCATGTCCCATGCCTGCTTAGCTTCAGCCTGTGCTAAGATGTCAGAGGAGTTAAAAAAAAAAAAATCAGCAAAAACAAGAATTAAAAAAATAAAACCAAACCAGCAAAACTGAGTAACCTAGACTACATTCTTAAAAGGGCAATATACAATGTCCATTTGCTTGGATTCCAGTGATGTACAAAGACCACTGGAAGAAAAGGAAAACCAACCAGGTAAGCGCATAGAGTCTAGTCTGAAAAGCACACTATCTTGAAAAGAGATGAGTGTCTATCTTTGTTAAAGGTTTGTGTATACTGTGACAAGTCCAGAATAGACACCTCACCACCAAACCCAAAGTAATGAGCAAGATCAGGATATTGTGATACTGTGATGAGTCTTTGCATGACCAAGTATTACTTAAAGTTGTAAAAGTGAAGATGTGGAAAATGCAAGCTTGTGTATCTCTACCATCAAAGTAATTGTAATGATATTCTCTGTTCTTCCCAGGGCCATCTGTTAATTCAATTTTTATTTTGCCATGCTGGACTATAAACACAGAAAACAACTTGCAGGGCATGTGCCCCTGCCCTACCCAAGATCTGCAGGTTTCTCCCAAATGCTAAATGTTCTATGGCTCTGAAGCTGTTTAATTTATCTAGTTGGCTTATGCTTTCAAGACACTCGGAATTCTTCTCAGTCTTGGAAATCTTCATTTACAGTGGCCTCCCTGAGGCCATAGTCAAGCAGCTGCCTCTCAGAGTGCTCTCCCAAAATGCTTCCCTTTCCACCCTCCAGTCTCTAGTGTTGCTGCTTACAGTATAAATTTTCTTCTTCTAAGAAAGGAAAACCAAACCCAAACCATAATTATGTTAAAAAACAAGCATCAGAAAGAAGCCTGCAATATAGCATTTGGCTCGATTAACAGTGGAGCAGGGGCTGAGATCATGCCTGTGAAATCACACTTAAACTATAATTTACTGTCATTTTTACTTCTCATTTGTTGCTTGCCCTCAAAATTAGGATAAGGATGGTCTGAACAATACATCCAACAGTGTTGTCCTTCTTTTCTTGATCAGCAATGACAAATATGTTATAACAAAACCTTCACCTTGTGGGCTTAAAGGCAGCTGTCTGAGTCCAAAAATCAAGTGGAGTTTATAGGTCATAAAATGAGATGTGTAAATTGATTCTCAAGTTTCTTGCCTGTGCTAAGCCTGGTTTTGGGGAATTATTATCTTTTAAATCTTTCATGATGCCTACTCAGATCTGTCCTTTATTGAAGGAGCTGCTCACATAAACTGCCTATTTCTTTCCATGATACTGTCTCTTGCTCAGTATCTTTCATCCTCAGTGGCCTAAACCCCCTGTTCAACCTTGCTTGACTACAAGCATGACATACACTCAATATTTGAAAATTTTTCACTGACTGAGAATTCAGGATTTTTATTTCCTTCTACATATTCCATAACCACATACTTTTTGGGAAGTTCTCATCTCACCTAGATCTTTATACTCTCCATCCTGCCTATTCTTACATCCCAAATGGGTGCTTTCTGTGTTGTTGCCTAAATAACTAGAGAACAAGATTCCTATCCCATTCTGGTCCCAGCCAGTTCACTGATATTTTTATTCTCTTTCTCCTGCACAAATTTCATGAATTCTCATGTATGAAAGAAAAAAGCCTATTAGTTGACCTCTGCCCATTGCAGCTCCCTTCTGAACTTACTATAGCATCCCTCATACCAGTACCTGCTACCTTTAATCCACATGCCAACAATTTACTTCTATTTAAGGACAAAGACTATTGCAGGCTGTGACTACTTAAAGGACTGTCATCTCAGAAAGGGTTTATGTTAGGCAAGGGTCTTACCTGAAGTAAACAAGTTCCTGAAAGGAAGGCACATTGAAGTAGAAACAAAGCCTGCACTTCTTCCCTGCTTTTTACAAGAAACTTTTAAAAGCCTTTGCCACAGACAAAACCACACAGTTATTTTCTCACAGCTGTAATTACAGCTCACTGTCACACTAGCTGAACCAGCTCATCTCGCTGAGGGAGAAATATTAGAAGAACCTATACTATGCTTAGTGCTTCTATGCTCCATTTTTATCCTCATTCCTGAAGTTGTTTGACCTGTGAGAACTACTGCTCAAACACTGCTGTATTTCTTAATGCAAGGTAAGCTGGAAACCTTGATCATTTCAGAAGATGAAACTCAGCAGCAACCTATTTATACAGTTTAAACTGCTTCAACCAATACCGCTTTGTGCAACAGAAAAGGTTACAGCAGTGCCAGAACTTCCTAAGCCTGTGCTGTCTACCTAACTGAAAATTAATGCATACACCCCTTCAGCAGGTTGCTTCAAGCATTTACAATAAATACAGGCAATTTTGTGTTGCTAATCTGTATTATCAACAAGTTCCGTAACAACTTTATCCTGAAAACAGGAAAAAAAGGTTATAGCACCAGGTTCTGTGGAGAAGATAGTTCAAAGTGTGGGTCCATATGGGCTGTTTACTGTGCCCGCTCATGGATACAGCAAGTGGAACAGAAAGACTAACAGAGCATAAGCAGTGAGACTTAATGTCCTTGACTGCAAATGAACTGGGATTTCACCTGCTGGAATGAAGAAAAACAAATATGTTTCAAAACTTCTCTGAAACTTAACATAGTTCATGTCTATGGCTGCCACAAAAATCAATCCACTCTAGTTACCTCAGGAGAGACACTCTAAAGATACTGTAATGTCTGGTTTCATGTTTGCTATTGAAGTGCAAAAAGACAGTAGCTTTCTTCAAAATATCAGGACTTGGCAAAACACTGTTGGTTCAGTTACTGTTCTACAAAAGATTAGACACATAGAAGAAAGACAAAAGTTTTCCACCGTGAAATGGAAAGAGCTCACACTGGTTTGCACCTGGCAGGAAAAGACATAAAATTACCACTATCTCGAGGTACTGCATTTTGTCAGATGCCATTTTTGTGCTCGTTACCAAAAAGCTCTAAGGTATTCCAAAGCTTGCAGAAAGATCATGTTTTGGTTCCATATCCAGAAAAGTTTTGTTGCCATTTGTTTTTTTCTTTCCTTTTCTTTTTAAACAGAGTCTTCATTTTTCTGTTTACTTAGTGGAGATCTGAAGTATCTTTGAGCATATGGGGATTGCAAATTTATCTTGATGTAATTTGTGAAGTCAGGACTATATTCTGATCCAGATGGAAGCTGGAACAGGTTACACAAGATTATTGAAATCAAGCTGTTGTATTTCAACAAGGCCCATAAATATCTATTCTTTGTTGGCCAAAACACAGTTAATAAACATTATTATTATTAAGCAAGCATCCTATTGTGCCTGCCATCATACATGTCAATTTCTGCATAAATTAGGACTCTAAACCAAACAGCAGGGAAAGAATTAATTTCTGAGAAGTGTGGGACAAAATAATGTTTATGCTGTCAACCACAATCTCATCTCATTCTTTTACCCAGTCTTAAAGAGAAAGCATCCATCAAGCTTAAAATTTAGAAACAATTCTATATTGACAGCATCTCAAATTTTGCTCAAAGCCTCAAGTTAAAAAATTAATAAAGACAAGGTTTTGCTGCATAAAGTTGAAGGGAAATTTATGGGACTAAGCCTCTAAATATTCTGAACGCCTCATCCTCAGTACACACAATCTGTTTCTAGCAGATTATTCAACCCAGAAGGTAAAGACTTATGTGAATATTCACAGATACCCTTGACTATTCTGGATCTGCAGAGGTTACAAGACCTTTGACTGTTTAACAAAGGAAGAACACTAGCACTAAGCCGCCACAAAGGTTCTTTTGTGAGATTAGGATCACTTAAACTCAATTCAGACCTCAACACCGCAGAGGAAAGTACAGCAGAAAATGAGTTACTTTTCAGTACAGAGCAGTGCACTACAAAAGCAGCTTTTACATTTATTTCACGATCTCAGGGTTTCTTCTGACACAGCAGCAGAATGAAGCTTAAAAGAGGCCCTTTATACAGTCATTTGTCAGCCCAGGTGGCCTGGCCATGCAATAATCCTGCAACATTTTTTCTCAGGCTGCCCCTTCCTTGTCCTTTAACATATCAATTAACTTTGGAGGCTCAATGACATGGCACTTACTTACCATTGCCGCCTCAGTTTGCTGCTTTAGACCTTTGATTTTGGAGTTGTTAACCCTTTTGAAAAAGCATACTCCTGCAGTAGCTTTTGTTTTCATGTTTCTCCAAGGAATATTGTGTCTCTTAATGTAGTACCTTGGGCAAGGCAAGAATGTACCATAAAATTCATAATCCTCTTATCAGAGCAACTTCCTGAATGAAATAAATCCCAGTATCTGCATATACTGAGGATGTTAAGTTTCAAGCTTCAAACTCGTGCCTGTGACTACTTTGCAGGAAGGCAAAGCCTCCCTCAAAACTGTTGCTTCCTGATAGCAGCATTTACCCAGGAAGCAGGAAATGTAAATTCCAGGATCTGTTTTACCAGCTGGTGTCTGATCAACCAGGACCTGGATAAAACTTCAAAAACTGGCTCTCTTCACACCTCTTTCTGCTGGAGCTGGGTCACTATGAACAGAGAAGGCAGATTCAGAGTGCTAAAACATACAGACTAAAGAGAGAAGCCTCTCTCCAATACAGGCTGCTGAGGTTTAGTAGCTCTTGTTTTTTGCAAACTTAAATCTACATCACACTACTTTAGACACTTCCAACGATTTTAGGTACTCAGTGCATGATATGGTCCTTCAGTGTTGGATCCTAGGATCTGGTTATTTAGGGAAAACTCACATAGTTTGAACACATCCTTAAGCTACCTCTTTGACTACTGTTCTATAAAAAATGAACCAAAGCCATCAAAGTGACACTCAGAACTCCTTCTGCTAGCAAGTATGGACACTAGGACACTGAAGTCATCTCAGTTTGAGAGCAATGAATACCTTCTGACACAGAGCAACTATGTTTTGGGGAACTTGTACACTTCTTTGGTTCCCTTCATTATGTGACATTAGACCAGTTTCAACTTCATTCACTTCAAATTTGAATCATCTCACACTCTTCCACAGATGAAGTTTTTCATGCCTCTTCTTTGCATTCTGACTTGATGCCCATTTGCTCTCTCTGTATTTATGACTTGAATTGGTCCAGTCTTCATTTTATGCTGCTGAGGAAAGCAGTTGAATACCATGGTGTCACAGAGAAAGCTGGGAATGTTGCAATACTGACCCAGTGAACATCTTCAAATCTGATCTGTTTACCTTGTTATTCATATGTAGGAACTAACAATGGGCAACAAAAGGAAAAGACTTTTTTTATATATCTGGAAGAGGTGGAGCTATGCGATACAGATGGAAGCACTGAAAAGAAATCCAAATTTCTCTAAACATGTTGTTGCCATTTATAGTGTCGGTTGGGTAACTCCATGTGTCTGAAATAAAGGAAGAACCTGAGGGCGTAGAAATGACATGGAGTCTTCTCAAATACTCCCTGAAACACTGCGGTGAAAAATAATATAATTTCCTTTTGAGGTTTTCCTTATCCAAATAGATCGGTCTTCCAAGACAAGAATAATTCCTTAACAAAGACAGTAAGTGAGAGGGTATCAAAATAGGAAATAAAATAATCTTTAAATAAAAGTTTAATTCACTCTAACTTTACAGAATATTTCAAAGCACCATATTATTTTACTGTCAGTTCTAAAAAAGACAACAAGAGACTGGAATGATTTTAGCTGGTAAAATATAGGAAACCTTGTGAACAAATGGATACAAGCTAGGTGAAAGCACAGTCATATTTTTGTACACAACAACTATAACCAGAATATGGCATTGGTTTATTCAAATTTTGCTTTCTTGGAAGCAAAGCTTACATGTTCGTAAACATCAAATTAAACATTGCTTAATTTCACAATTTGCTGAACAAATACTTTCTTACCCTGAAGGGCATATGTAGAGCCATCTATCTGTCTTGTAGATGTTGACCTGTGCTTCAATATTTTTTTAAACAATTGGTTCATTTACAATTCTAATGGTGCTTAAAAATTTCCTCCAATATTGTGTAAGTCATAGGCAAGTCCATTTTGATGTGTGCCCTTCCTTACATAGTTTTTTAATTAGTACTTCACTAATGCAGCTGTGAAAAACTATACATTTTCAGGAAAATGTTTTGATTTTGGTCCTGTTGTTAAAGACCTTCTATAACTGAGTTGTTTACATGGATTCGGATCACAAGCATGTACAGAACAAAACCACTATACCAATATTTCTTGGTCTATGCATAAAAAGTATGTCTTCTACTTACACTAAAACATACAAAAAATAAACTACAAAAATTGTTTACACTTGATTTCAGCAAAAAAAGCTTTCTTCAAGAAAAATGATTCTTCTTTTTCCAGCCATCAAAAAAGGAATGCAAGTAAACAATAAATACATGTGCTTTCTCCATATAGACATATTTACACTTGAGTCTTTGGCTTATGTTTAAGTTTCTTTATAAAGATCTTTATGTGATCCAGCCATCATTGCACATTAAAACAAAATAAGCCAGTTTTTTTTTTACTATATATAGTATATATATGCAACACTTGAAACGTATAAAGAATGAACCTTACCATCAATTTGCACTGTTATTGTACTTTAACATTGTATCAAAAGAAAAAAAAGAAAAATTAATACCATATAGGAAATATTGATACATGCAACAGATGGTCGCTCTACTGTAATTGAGAGACGGCTGCATATACAAACACTGAAAGTCCTAATTTGGGCAAACCTCTTCTGATTCTGGTTTTCATTAAATAGAATTTATGTGGCACTAAATGTTGATACTGTATACAAGCATAGAAACAGATTGAGTTCTTTTATTAAGATACACAACTTCATAAGAAAAATACTTTGCATTTAAAATTTAAAATCCCTCCCCCTTTGCCCCTAACTCTTTCTTCACAGGATCAAGAACTGTTGTCAAAACAGCTTAATGAGATTCATGTATTTGGTGAACTTTGTCACATCCATTCTGACTAAGAGGATTCCAGGTACTCCAGTGCAACGTCGTAGCAGAAGCGATACTGCTCCTTTAAGGGAAAAGAGAGCAAAAAAAAGAGAAATTAAAATTCTAAAGTTTTAGCAGGAATATCTACAAACAAGAAATGTCTTTGCTAACTACGATGCAATTTTAACTTGAGGCCTGACATGCATGTTGTTTTTTTTTTTTTTCCCTGCTACACAAGTGAAGTATATTGCCAGCTCCAACTTAAAACGTCGCCCTAACCAATGAACTGGAAAAAACTTGACCACAAAATGCAATGATTTGCTTCTCTGATTTTTAAAGCTTCTGAACTAGTTTATCAAACATGAAAAGTTCTCCTGTCAGTCAGAGCATTCTTGCAGTAAAAGCATCTCGACTCTGACATACCATTTATACCTAAGTTAGGTGATACTGAGCAGTTAACTAGTGCCTGGTGCTTGCGCAGCCGGTGAATGGCTGGGGAATACTGAGCTGTGATGCAAAGCTGCTCAGGGCTCACAGCCTGTTCATACAGTCATGACGGTGTCAGATACAATTCAAAACAGAAGTTAAAGCTCAGAATTTCATTGTGATTAGTATTTCTCCTTAACAAGGCTGCTGTACAGAGCTGACACTAGGGGAGAGGGAGGAGGAAAGCGAGAGGAGAGGGCCTGAAGAAAAAACAAGGGAAATTAATAAAATCTCTATTGTCCTTGTGACCTAACAAAGCAAATCTGCTTTTGTGATTTAGTTTTGTTTGCAAAGGAAGCTAGCACGATGCATTTGCAGGAAGCGGTGAGGATATCTTAAAGGCTTTATTGCGCTGCTACTTTTTGTTATCTGATCATGTTGCTGAATGTAGGGCACACAACAGTGTTATATATTGGCTTTCCTGGTTTGTTTTCTAACTAACAACTCAACAGCTGCCGCTCTTCAAGAGTACTGAATAAAAACCCACGCAACAAACACATAACTACGGAAATTCAGTAACTGCAGACTAAAGCTACAATGGAATTCTGGACTATTTTGAAACAAAATACGAGTTTACAGACCATTTATAAGAAACACACATAATCTACCTTGGCCTCCCTTTACAGTGACACAAGTAATTTTCCATGTGATCTGACCTGTTTTCCTCACAGCAGTGAACTGAAATTCAGGCAGCAATTCACCATGTTGTGTCTCAGACGTCTATGGTACAGTAGACTGCAAAGCATTTGCAGCAAACCCAGCAATACCTAGACCAATGTCACTGCTGCTACAGGATGCTCTATCTCTTCACATTTTAACCATCTTCTTAATTTATGTGGTGGCAAGGGTTGGAAGCAATGCACAATAATTAAGCAAATCATGCCACAGAAGCTACTTGATACTAAGCAAACAATGACACCTGGAAAAAAAGGGCAATATGGGAAGACGCAGCTACCGCCATTTTGCTCAATATGCAAATTCACAAGGTCAGAAGCAAACTTCACTATGCATAAACTGCAAAATGTTTTTAATTTCAATTGGCATCCCTGGTTTTTATGCTGTAGGCAGCCATATGGCTGAAAAATGACACTGGCTGCTAGCAGTGCGAGAGGCAAATGGCAGAATCTCCCAAACACTAACCTGCTTTCACATACAACTGCAGGAAGGAAAAAAATCCATTTGGAAGAATTCTTTTAAGGACTTTCCATAATGTTCAGTTTTCGTGAATGAAGGATTGATCACTCGGACAGATATGTATTTATACTATATGCATAAAGATTGACCAGAAGAGTGAAGGTTGTTTTGAGTTCTGGCAATGCACATACAAATATTTAATCTTGTGGTTTTGCTAATTCAGGCTTATACTGTTTGTATTAGTTTACTGTTTATACTGTTTATTTTTCAGGTTAACTATTGGACTCAATAATCTTAACAGTCTTTTCCAACCTAAATGATTATATGATTCTATATATTCATTTGCAACATACTAGGTCCAAGTCTTTGATTTTAAAGTTCTGAGGTATCATTTTGACTACTACAGATCTAAGTAACAAACATTATCATTATTCAATACAGCTTCCAAAGCAGCAGTTGCTATTAAGAAACAAAATATTCACATCTCTAACTACTAATCTAGACTTTACAGCTCATTCGTACCAAGAAGAAATGCCTTGCTGTGTGAAATTTCAAGATGCTTTGTGTGAGCACATCCCACTGCAAGTTTTCTTCAAATAAATCAGGTTATTTTGGGAGTGTGTTCTGTTAACTCAAGAGTGTTTTCAGTGAAAAGCATGGTACCATTACAAAAGGATTAAAATGCTTAGCCTGGCCTCTCATGATACTGACTTGTGTACACTCAATAAATGTCCCTTTCTTCTTGTGGTACAAAAAGGTTTGCTTGGGTTTTGTGGGGGCAGGACTGAGAATGCAGCTTGCACAACAAGACAGCCTCTGGCTCCCTGGCTGTTTGCAGTAACCCCAATGGGCTTGTGCTTACCGGAGTTTCTACCATGTTGGGCTTACTATTCCGTAAAGTCTTCACGGCATGGAAAACGTCCACCACATTCTGCCTTTTTACCATCTCAACCACAATGCCGATGGCACAGAACATCCCGCTCCGGCCACCGCCATTTCTGTACACAAGGAAAAGAGCTGGTTAAATGTCACTATGGTGCAAGAGAGCATCCAAAAAACACTTCTGTTCTTTTGCTCTGTAAGCACGAGTGATCTGTGAGTCCTACAGGGACACTGAGCTTTAGCAATCTCCTTGCAGCTCCAGTGGGTTTGGTCTGAAACATTTGCTGCCTCTGACCTTCCTCTCAATTACTTTAGTTTAATTCTGCCCTTACAGCCCACCATGCTGCCCAGCTATGCTATAGCCAAATTTGCATAGACATTAGAAATCAAAACCCATGTTTGATAGCAAGTACATTTTCCACTTAAATCTCATTTAAATTATTCCATGGTATGAGGATTATCTAGCCAGCGCAATGCCAAGGCATCACAGATTTCATATCTTGTTGACCTTTGGGGATAATTCTGAACTATTTTAAATGTAATTTCAAAGAAATTAAGGTAGGTATTTCTTCTTGTTAAGTTTAAATTAGACAAAAGGTTCTGCAGATAATGAGAAGAGGTGGGCAGAAAGTGGACACAAGTTAATTCTGAACATTGAAACAGAGTCTTTTCAAAAAAGTAAGGAGAAAATCAATTTCTAAGTTTTAAATTCTATATTTAAGTAAGGTAGGAGAGATAGTGGTCATTCTCTGCTTAGGGAGAAAAAAGACACCACCTTTTCAAAACTCCCAAACCAGCTGCCATTTAAATATCAGACTCAGATAAACAGCCAGCAGACGTTTACCAGCAGTAGTTTTAGGATCATATACTGTTCTATAAAACTTTTCTCTGATTTCGTACATCCATAGTTTTTTCAAACTAAAACCCTCAAAATATAGTATGCCTTCTAGAAAAAATTGAATACACTATATGCAAGAGATACACACAAAATAACTATTTCGCACTTAGAAAAGACTTCCTTACTGAAACTGTACGGAAGAAACTGATCTGTACACATTTTGTACCTGAAAAACATTCCAGCGTGTACAGAAGGAGGCAATACACAGTATCATTGTAGTATTATGTCCAAAATACTCATTCCCATGATACCTTCAACTAACACAGACAAATCTGAAAGTTGACTAAAAGCCAGCCTAAAGTAGCACTTTTTTTCTTAAATAAAAGAAACAAGGGCATGTGCAAAAGAATGTAACCATAACAACACCACTTGAACTAATTTAGAAGCATTTATTTGAAGAGCAATTTGACTTTGTCGCTGTTACTCACAGGCAATGAATGATGGTCCGGCCTTCCCCTTCTTCACATTCCTCTTGCCATTTTTCAACCTGGAGAATTAACTTCAAGAATGATCTCTTGGAAGCTGGCACATCTCTGTGAGAAGCCCATCCCAAATACTGGAATTGCTGCACCATCAGGTAGCCCTCTTGTGGCTGAATGGAAATGAAAGAGCTTTAGGTCAATATGGCATCTTTACATCTTGGTTTAAAAAACCAAAATATAAACCTGACATGCAAGCTAAGTGTTTATGTTATTGTGTGTATATATATGTGTGTGGAGTGAGTGAGCGCTATCCGGTACTTAGGTATAGACTTAAATTACAACAATTATGGATGGATTCCAACATGGACGTGTGTTGCATGATAGGGTCTCTATTAATTTGTATCACTTGAGCTCAAGGAAGATGTCAAAAAAGGAAAAAAGGAAACTAGACTGAAAGCAACATCACAGTTTACCAATTGCTAATGTAATCTATCCTTATTCTAAATGGAAAACATTCCCTAGATTCTAAGTGTCAAGGGGTTTTATCCTTAACATCGTCAATTAAAAACATCACTGTTAAATTCCTAGACCTACAAAAATTAATAGATATACCTTTTGGTTCCTATGCATGAACTGACACCATTATAAATAAACAACAAGCAATACTGGTGAACAAATATGACTCTTTTCTTTGAAATCTTACTTTTGCCAGACTATGATAAGCATCAGAGCCTTGCTGCCAGTCTCTGAGCCTTCCACGTGCTAGATGCTACACAGGGGGAGCTTTGAATAGAATTACACTGCCATAAGAAAGGCCTCAATAATTGGAACAATAAATAGTCTATTCAGTTCCTTGGAGCTGAAGAAGACAAAGAGGAGTAGGAATATGGATTTTAGAAAAGGAAGAACAGAGCAGAGAGATATTCAGAAGCAAGACATAAAGGTGAAAAGGCATATAAGACAAAGAGAAATAGAGGAGTAGAAAGCCAAAACAGGGTAAAAAGAAGAAATGGAAAAAATGAAAATAAGAATTGGCACTCCCCTCTCCCCCTTCCCCCAAAAAACCCCAAACCCAAAAGAGGAAGTCTCAAAATAGAACAAAAAAAGAAGCTATGGCATAATATTTGCCAGTGTGCCTACACTGTAGCTTCCTGTAATTTCTAAACAAGGTATGAAGAGCCAAAACTCTTTTTCTTAGCTCTGAATGTAAGCAAAATAATTTTGGCTAAAACACTGGCCACACAAAATCTGATCTCTGCACCTTGAAAAATGAAAATTTGGCCAAAAGAAAAAAATCCCCTGTGCTTTGTATACACATCAGTTTTCCCCATAGCTATTCTTCAACACTAATGAAAGTTAAATGTATACTCCAGCTAGCAGTTGGTGGCGGAAAAGTTCAGTATGGGATGATACAAAGTAGTTATGGTAAGTAAAATAGGGATTGCTGGTTAACTATACATAAAAAGGTGGCACAAGCATCTGTAACTCTTCGTGTAGGCAACGTAAGTGATTTATCATGGTGAGCTAAAGGAGAAGACGCTGTGTAGCAAACAAGGTTTGAGAAGGTACTGCGATAGTGAAAAAACCCTAAATGACAGCAAAAAACCAAGATGGTGCAAGGTGTGAAAGAGCTGCCAAGAATCCAAGACTGGCACTGTGGCTAAAGTTGAGAAAGAGATGATAGGTGTAGGTCAAGGCACAATGGTGCAGAAACCTTGAGAGGCAGAGGAGCTTTCGGAGTTTTTTCACATCCCACTTTGCAGGGTGCCACAATCCTCCTTTTATGTTTTGGTTCTCACATCTGAGGCTGAGAAGGTGCTGGTTGCACAACCAGCCTCAGCCCTCTTGTTCCTGATTTCACACGAAAAACGTCTTACAGCAGCTGTGTATACCTGTCACTACATGTTTGTTACAGGTATATTTCTATTTCTTAGATACTAATGCTTATTTTTGATATCTATGATGTTTGACTAACTCTTTGGGGTAATGCCTTAAGAACATGAGTATTTTACTGTTATTCAAAATTAAAAACCACAACAGCCTAGACAGCACTAAAAAAGATATATTTTTTCCATTATATATTGTCATGATAATGCTTACTCTGGTTAGATTGCATATCCTGAAAATTCGGCTTATGACGTCGCAGTCCATTGAACATGACATGCATTCCACTTGGATGGGACCATACCGCAGTATCCCTTCCTCAGGCCAGTACTGTGGGCAGCCCTGTGCCAGGCATAATTAAAAGGTAAACCTTATTCCACTGCAGACATCTCATCTAACCTTTACTGAGCAACTAGTGTTAATTAGTTGCTGTAGAGCACAGAGCAACTGCAAAGTCACTGCACTGCTCTGCATTCTGATCATGTAGTGAATCCAGAGTGATGAAAGCATGCAATGGTACATGGAAAAGTTGAGCCCCAAACTAACCTGTGCTAAGTCGACTTCATTTAACATCACAAGAGACGTACAGCCGTAGTCATACACTAATCTCCAGAAATCTTTCACAGTGTTTGGTAGAGGATGTTGTGTGACAATAAAGGCTGCTGGCTGCCTGTAGCTCTGTAAAGGCAAACGATTTTATTAGCACTGGTAGAGGAATTACTTAATAACTTCTACTACAGCACTGCAACAGAAAAAACATAAATAGAACAAAGCTGCAACATCAATTACACCAGACTTCACCAAAGCTGTTAAAAATACACTATTGTGTCCAAGAAGGAGGTTACTCCATTCAGGTCTGCCTTCTATTTTGTTCATATATGCATGGGCACTGAAGATGTTCTTCAGGTCTCTGCTGAGCTAGGGCTCAGGCAACTCTGCTCCAGGCACTGTGCCTAGGAAACCGAGCAGGAAACCTCCCCATGTTACAAAGAGGGGCACAGAGGTCTCAGAAGGTCACCCCATCCACAGCAGGTTACACATGAGGTCTGTGACTAAACTGGGTACTAAACTCAATCCCAAATTCTGTTTAGGCACCACAGCCATAGGGTCTGACCTTCAGGATTACTGGGGCCCATTTGCATCAGAAAACATAAGGTAAACAGCAAAATACTATTTCCTGTCATGACAGCAGATTTTATTCTCTGTATGTTGCATTATACACAACTGCAAACAGGGACTTGCAGCCTCACATTAGCTGAGCAGAGGAGCTAATTCCCTGGAGCACATATGTTATGAGCAGCAAGCAGAAGAGGAGAGAACAGGTTTTTGCAGGCAATTTGCAACTATGCACGGAAGAGTTTTGCAGTAAAGGAACATAGATATGAACTGACAAGGAAGCACTGACAAGTTAATCCAGAACAGAATAAGATGGTGAATACTGTTGTAGGCAGATGGGACTGTAAGTCACCGGTTTGAAGATGAAGTGCTGGGACTGCTGTATGCGATGCAGAGATCTCTGTGTTTAGCACCCATGCTAGTATCAAAAGCAGTTTGGCTGTTTTTTGACTGAATTGAACAGACCAAATTAACCTAAGAGAAAGACCTGACAGTGTGACTAAACCATATGGAAGCTTGCTTGTTTGAAAATTGATGTGAGAGATCTTCATGTACAAAGTATCAAGATTTCCTAAAAGAGTGTCGCATTGAGGCCCAGAAGAAAACAAATACAATTCTTTTCGCTCTTCTATTTGCCCTGAATTCTGAGGATAACAAAGTAATGTCTTTAGCATCAGTACTTGTTTGATAACAGAAAAAGGAGCCTGACAATTTTTTTCCCTCTGTTAGCTAAACTTTTCTAATGCAGGAAGCATACTGGTGTAGTAGCATCTGCGCCTTAATTCCTAGATCTGCCTGGGGAGCAAAGAGGAACAATCAATAATGATTCTTCCCTTGTATTTTTAAGAAATAAAACATGTACTAGCTGATGGTTTCCTATCCCTATTCCCTATCATTTCTGGTCTTTCCCAAAATGAGAGAATGCACTGAGATGATCAGGCTTTTAAAAAGAATAGGCAGGAGATCTGCTGTCACACTGGGAAGCAGACACCTTCTTGTAGGAACACAGAGACAAGGACACTGTGGAACCGAAAAGCTTCCATTTCGGTTTTTCTACTGAAAGTCCCCTTTCTTTGTCTAGCAGAATAGCCCCTCTTTCTGAATAAATCAGTCTTAAAGAAACAAACAGAAGAGAAATGGCAAGGAAAAGCATTTATTGCCCAAAGTTTTAACCTGTACTTATACCCTTGTTATATGCCTGCATTGTAATACACTATTTTTTTCCTCTGCTGTTTTTCTCCTTTTGTTACTATCATTTTGGCCTCTGATTGTGTATAGCATTGCTAAGTTCCTGTCCCTGCCTGCTACACACCGTTACATGTTCAGGGTCTTCCTATCACCCAGCCATTCAGTCTGAGCTGTTTTCTTTTCTCCCCAAACCATACTCCTCTCTGCACCTGCATTGGTTGGTCCATAGCACATCAATTTTATGCAGGTGCTTAATGTAATTTTAACTGCACTTGTAAACAATTTTGGTTGCTACCAAAATTCTGCCCACTGCTTTTATGCATTCATTCAGCCCCAGTAACTCCTTAATAGACTGGTCTCACACATGCTAGGGATGTTAAAGATAACAGGAAGCGATTATACAGGTACGTAGGGAATAAAAGACAGACTAGGGACAATGTAGGTCCCCTACTGAAGCTATCAGGAGAACTGGCTACCCTGGATTTGGAGAAGGCTGAGATTCTTAATGACTTCTTTGCCTCCGTCTTCACTGGCAAATGCTCTGACCACACCACCCAAGTCTTGGAAGGCAGATGCAGGGACTGTGAGAATGAAGACCCGAGGCCCACTGTAGGAGAGGATCAGGTTCGAGACCATCTTAAGAACCTGAACATGCACAAGTCCATGGGACCTGATGAA